>JAVTVY010007864.1:0-47765 GCA_036873755.1 Hanleya hanleyi
ATGGACCTATCCCCCTGAGCCAGTATGGGCCCATGAACTTATATAGACCTCCGTTAACTTTTCGAAAAATTTCACCGCTTAACCTCGACACTCCTCCCATTGTGTTCTACAGCCCGAGACGAGAAAAACAAGACCAAAACAACCCATACCGCAATGAACATGTGTGAATTTCTCAGTATGGACCTATCCCCGTGAGTCAGTATGGGCCTATCCAGACCTCCGTGAACTTTTCAAAAAATTTAACCGCTTAACTTCGAGACCCCTCTCGTCGTGTTTTACGTGGTGAGACGAGAAAAACAAGATCAAACAACCCATACCGCAATGAACATGTGTGAATTGCCCAGTATGGACCTATCCCCCTGAGCCAGCTAGTATAGGCCTATGGGCCTATCCAGACCTCAGTGAACTTTTCTAAAAAATTCACCGCTTAACTTCGAGACCCTCCCATCGTGTTTTTCGTGGTGAGACGTGAAAAACAAGACCAAACAACCATACCGCAATGAACATGTGTGAATTGCGCAGTATGGACCTATTCCCCTGAGTCAGTATGGGCCTATGGGCCTATCCAGACCTCCGTGAACTTTTCGAAAAATTTCACCGCTTAACGTCGAGATCAAAAGCCTAATGAAATGACCATCACCTGTTTTATCAAGGTCAAATTGAGCATAGGTTAAAATATTTAAAAGAGTGAAGATAAGCTCTCCAAATTCATAATACATACGCAATTGGTGACTGTCTAGAAGCCTATGCCAGTTGACTGAACCTCTTTTTTTTAAAGGTTATATACTGTATACTATGATATAACATGAAATATACACTCCAAATCAAACATTGTCATCATCATCGTTGTGGTTCGGCTATAGAAATTCCAGGGTTTATGTCCATGGTCAACTAGAAATCCCTGGAAATAGGCTTGAATTATGCTGAAAACCATGGACTATGCTGGAAACCATGGACAATATCCATGGTCACTTTATTCTGGACCCTGGAAAGCATGGACAATGTCCATGGACAGCATCGACACTGTCCATGGACAGTATGGACGATGTCCATGGACACCATGGAATTACAGGAATTCACCACTTCTTCAGCATGGAAATTGGACTTATATATCAAAAATTGGAATTGGAATTATAATTAAAAATAGGCTGGAAAAAGCATGGAAATTGTGGACTGTTTCAGAGAAAGAGTGTGCACGTTGCACTGTTTCTTGTGTTTTAAAATGGGCAGCAAATTTATCGATCTAGGAAACCAAGATGGCAAATCGGCGAAAATACCTTCTAGTGTTAACACTGAAAAATGTGCGTGACCTGTTTATTGTTATTCTCCGAGATCTCCTATAACAAGCCATTGACAACAATGCTGCTTTTTTGATTTAAAATTGATTGGTATTTGGTTCACAGATATTTACAATCTTTGATATTTCCATCTCCCGACAAACCAGACTATTCAACAGGAATATATGCAGAATTTTCTGGAGAAAAAGGTTTACCATGTACCATGTCTGAGCATTATTCTTATTCGGATAGCTTAAACTTATTTGCATAGCTTCCTATCACACTATATTGTTTATTATATTGGTCTACAATTCTAATTGTAATGGCAAGAGGCATTACACTTTTATTTCAGCAGTGACTTGTACAATCTTTTTCACTAATTTCACCAACTTTAGTAATCTCATACGGTGGTATGTTAATTCGACATAGAAAACTGACGTGCCTAAATTTCAAATTCCAAATATGAATCATCCTCAACCCTGCCTATATTCGTCCAAACATGTACATGTAAAAATTGGTAACAAGATTTGTCATCACCAGAATGAACAATTGGAATCACAGTACCAGGTAATTTAGTGTACAACCTGTAACCATCTGGGTCATCTATACGCGGTAAGACTGACCCTGGGATCGTGTGTATCCATTTCCAGCCTACTTTTGGCAACTATACGAGGGAATTCTCCGAAATCAAATCCACAGGTCATCAGCCAATCAGCTAAGCTCAACCGACGTAACCTCGACGTTACTTGCCATTTTCGAGTCATGTGCTGTCCTACCTGTTCTTCAGAAACTGATTCACTACACTCCATACTAAGCAGGTTGTTCACAATGTTCTGTGATGTAATGTTCTGAGACGTTCACAACTTAATCCTGTTCAAAATGATTTGGAAGGGCTCCTGCATATTTCTGCAGCTGAAGGTCTACTGCAAAGACTTGTGTCCATTTTGCCAAAGTGTGATAATTGTATATACTGTGAAATTTATGATAATGTAATATAGTGTCTTTCAGTGTTCCGTTAACAAGCGGACAATGAATTTATTGAAGTGTAGTAATATATATAGCCACAAAAATGGCATTGAAAACAAAACAATTATCTTGATAATTTGACATCAGTATATTAAACTAGAATGTAGCCTAACATACATTGATCCATATAATCATAGCAATTATTAATTTCATACAGTTGTTTAATATACTAAATGATTATTCTTATATATATGTCTAATGACGGGATCTAGTGCCTGCATGTATGGAGTCAGAAATCCAGATATATTCTGTGACATGAATCAATTGCCAAAACCAGAATTTGATCTGCAGCAATACTGCAAAAAACATGGAAAAACCCTGGACATTGCCCAGTCCTCACCATGGAAACTCTGGACATTGTCCAGCAACCATGGAAACCCTGGACAGTGTCCATCCTCGTCCACGGAAAACCTGGACAATCTCCAGCCTCATCCATGGAAACCCTGAACAATGTCCAGCCTCGTCCATGGAAACCCTGGGCAGCTCGTCCATGGAAACCCTGTACAATGTCCAGCCTCGTTCATGGGAAACCTGGACGATGTCCAGCTTCGTCCATGGAAACCCTGGACAATGTCCAGCCTCCTCCATGGAAACCCTGAACAACCATTTCCCGCCTTTCTCAAAACAAATTTTCATACTCTGGATTCAGAGCATGAAAAAAACATGGAAATCTGTCCGAATACTCCATGCTTTTTCCAGTGTAAGTCTTTTCCATGCTTTTTCCATGGAAACCCTGGAATTTCTATAGCCGGGCATGGTCATCTTCCAGGTGAATCTACCGATGTTTGTGTGTGTTGCAATGGCATCATGCTTCAACAGTAACTTGAAACCATGCCGTATCGGCTGAGCTGGTGAAACACCCACCATTTCCAGGCTCTGACATACCATGTCCCTGTCGGAATATGAATACCATGACAGTCCCTACTCATGACACAGTGATAGATAGATCACACAGCCAATGAAGGTTCCCCATTTATGTTGAATGTTGTTAGTGCCTAAGTACTATAAGCGGCATTATACAACAAAAACAATTCGCCGACGTCCGGTGAAAATTTTTCGAGAAAAGGTATTTATTTTTGTTCGGCATTTTATCCACCGGCATTGCTCGAAATAGAATACAACAGCCTAATTCATACAATCAGGAATGAAAAAGGGGTTGAAATCTTCATATTCAAGCTTTCGTAGTGAAACAAGCGCTGGATGAGCGCAAAGACCTCCGTCGAGGCAACAGGGTCCGTAGCGTAATACATCACTGAATAACATACCGCCGGATGCCAAGCTCAATTTTGCATTTGTTGGACGTTAGCTTCATCAATGGTAATTAATCTGGGATTGATGGTTCCTCACTAGCATGTCCAGACAGGGATGTGAAAGTCACATTCCCAGCAAATAATTTTTGTTTGATTTGACGTGCTTAAAATATTGGGGTATGGAATAGAGTATATTGATGGAAAACCTGGAAAAGTGCTTGAGACATTAGGCCCCATCCCACCCACACCTCCCCATCAGAGGATCCCCTCACCCAAATCAACACGTTAGCGACAGAAATGAGACCCTGTGTGCCTAGTTGTACCAACTTGCTTGTGATTTTGTGCTATAGGCCCAACACAGCAACACTTCATATTTTGTATGTGTACAGTATAGCATCATCATTGATGAGAGAATGCTCTTCAAAACACACCTGATTTTACCGACACTTCGTTCTGATCTGTCTCAACATCATATGATGAGGATTCAATGCGCTCGGTATAATTTTGCATACTGGTGTTACAGGTCACCTTCGCCTTCACCTTACTGTATCAATGACCATGGACTTGTACATGTATCACATTCACATTGAATGGTGATGGCTGATGAGAATATTGCCCCTATGGAACAAATGACTGGATTCCACGCAGCAAATATTTATTGTGTAACAGTGAGAAGAAAATTAATTGTATAAACATTCCAAGCCTCATTGAATACAAGCCGCACCATACTTGATATGAATATAACGCGCGTACATTAGCTCGCTTGGACGTCGCTTAGTTAAATATGAACAGACTCGCAAAAATCTCAAAATTTTCAAACTTGATGTTTAGAAATGACTGTGTTGAGCGGTTCTATTCCCAACTTCTCTTTTATTCTATGTCATAGAGGACAGGGTTTGGTAGATAATTAAAAACTGTATTAACTCGGCTTCACATTTTAGAGAATGACTTTAATTGAGCCAAAGATGAAAGAGAAATACACTTATAAAAAAATCTATTTAAAAAAATATATGTTTATATTAATTTCCATAATTTATTGAAAAAACTATACGTAGACTTCGACCACCCAATATCACACAGGCCAGGCAACTGTGAGAACAAGTGAAAGATACCCATCGAGTTGAGCGGATTTGCAGATAAACAACAACAAAAAATTGCACTTTGTGCCTCACGAGGCCCTTCTCCATAGAGTGCATGCCAGTTATTTTTCTAGACTACAACAACAACAGTTTTTGCCTGTATCACAGTCCGAGCTTCCGATTACCCTTCAACCTTACCCAGACGACGGATAATTTTTGACAGATTGTCCGGCTAGGTTGTTGATCGGATTCACAGATCATGAATTCCACCGTGACGGAATCACCGTTGGGAAGACTTTTTCTTCATTCAAAGTCATGTACTCGGAAGTTCCGTGGTCATACCCATGTAGTTTCAAGTTTAGTTTGCTATTCTATAGGACATCTGTTTACGGATCCATGAAAAATCTACAGATGATCCAGCATTTTCAGTAAATCATGCTTCGAAATGTTCGTGACGGAATCACCTGAAACGGACATGACTCTTGACTAGTGTTGCTTGTCTATTTTTTTGCTGCTCTGTTTCAATCTGACTATTCTTATATGACATCTCTTACTAACATACAGTACCCAAGGATGATAAGATTTTTTTCATCGTGAGAAAAACGCGACTGGATCATCCCAGGGGTTAAATCTAGTCCGTGACGGAATCGACAAAAAATCGTGATGGAATCACGAGTGCGCTTTTTAAATCTTATCGGTAAAAGTGCTTTATTAATTACACATTTTCTTCAAAAAATATTCCTAGAGTGAATTTATCTCTTCTACTTAGAAAATTAAAACTCTGACCTCTTATTTTTACTAAGGTATACAGCTCCCGCCACATGCATATCTTTTCTGCAGATGTTTCAAAATAGTATAGTTTTCAGTAAAGTGCTGAACAAACAGCATGCTAATATAGGGTCTACGACAGAATGTGGAGTGAATTTTATGCGAAAAAGGGCTGTTTAGCAATGTCCACTTTTCCGTGGAATTCATGAGCGCACGATTGAAGTATCATGGGAAGATATATATTTCCAGTCGCTATCTCCCCCCCCCCCCCGATCTTCAAACAAAAGGAAAAGAAAAAGCCGAGAGAGCGCCTCGTGAAGCAGAGTTATTTTTCCAGACTACAACAACAACAGTTTTTGCCTGTATGACAGTTCGAGCTTCCGATGACCCTTCAACCTTACCCAGACGACGGATAATTTTTGACAGATTATCCGGCTAGGTTGTTGATCGGATTCACAGATAACGATTAAAGCATGGGAAAATATATTTTTTCAGTCGCTATCTCCCCAACCCTCACCCCACAACTAAAAAAAAAAGAAAAGAAAAAGCTGAGAGAGTTCTTCGGAGTTTTACGTTTTTGACCTCTGACTTTGAATTTGACTTCTCACTTCCGACTCGCATCCTGGTGAATGACACTCGTCCTTTATCTTTTTGCCGATTCAGAGATTCTCGAGGAAGTTTCCAGTTATACTATCTGGAATGCGAGTTTTTCTTTCGTGAAAATTCACTTTTTATGAAAGCGCAGGTTTGTCTTCGTCGCATGCAAGACGGTACATCTTCGGAAAATTTATGACCTATTCCAAGGTTCTTAGCGTGACATGTTCATGATCAGGTCAGGGGATTTGCAGCATTTCTGTTCTTCATTCAATACATAGTACTGTTCATACGCCCTATGATATGTACTTTTGTTGCTAACATTATGCAAGTTTTGTTGTTAAAAAAATAAAACTGAACGTACTTGTAGGCCTACTCGTTTGAAGCAGCAGACATTATAAATTTAGTTGACCTAGATTCTGCATTGAAGATCAACCATTGAAACGCGGAAAACAACGAATTACGTCAATTATACAGTATTTTCGCCTTCATGTTGTCTGATCGTACTAGTCTTGTTTATCTGATGATGCTAAACAATAATGATCTTGTGAACTTTGGGATAGGCCTAGGTCATAAATTTTCTGAAGATGTACCATTTTGCTCGTCGCATACCGGCCATCTGTACCAGCGCGAAGCTATAAGTACACGCGCGAATTTAGTACCCTCGAATAAAGAGACCCGGTGGAAGCGCTGCAAAGGATACACACCTTTTGTGACGTAAGCATTCATTTGTGTCCAAAGAAAAGATTCAAGATTTCGTCGGGAACCATGACGATCCCTATTGGAAATACTATGAGTCGTGGGTTCCCCATATGACAATTATTTGGCGGGAGATTTCACGTTGCGCTCCTAGACCTCCGTCTGATCGACGGAGGTAAAAAACGAAAGATCCTGAAGGATCTTGGCGCCCACCATTGTCTGATAATTGTAAGCTAATGACAAGAGGATCTTTTTGTCCTTGTTACTAAGAACAAACGATTGTTTTTAATTTTGTTTGCAGAATTTCGAATTTGAGCGAAAAAGATCGAAAAGGGACACTGGAAAACACCAATTAAGATATTATCTATCTAAGGTTCAGGAGTTTCAAGATTTCTAGAAACTGTACGTGATGTCGGTTGTTATAGTACAAGTGAAATGAGCAAAGTTAGTCTGAAAGTGAATGTCCGGAGGATTCTTCGTCTTCGTTTTGTAGTATTTTTTTTTTTTTGCACGTGTCATCCCATTGGATACTGGAAGCGAAGACTAACCTCTTTGACACTTTGGCATGAGCCCTGATTATCTTCCTTGGATCGAAACACGCAGTAGTCTACAGTTGTCGAGTTGTGACGTTGTTTCACAAGAGTGACGGCCCTTCGGCAGACAAAACGGTGGGGCAGTTCACTTGCAACGGCATGGACTAAAGTAAACTGATTTAAAATTTGAAGAAATACATTTTAATTCGGAATCATTTGAACTCCTTGATATGGAAGGTGAAAGTATGGATATTCTCTATAGTCAATATATAGAATATGCCCCATCGTTTGATAAGCCAACTCTTGTGATGCAACATCATTACAGTATTAATTTGAAGCGTAACTTGGATTTTCGAATCGGACCAAAAGGGCATCTTGCACAACTGGACCACAAGGGGAACCTGTGTACCAAATTTGAGAAAGATCTATGCAGCACTTCCTGAGAAATCACGATAAAATTTCATGGGGAAATCCATATTGGCCGCCTGGTGGCTATATTGGATTTTCGAATCGGACCGAAAAAGGTATCTTGCATAACTAGATCCCAAGGGGAAACTATGTACCAAATTTGAGAAAGATCCATGAGGTACTTCCTGAGGAATCACGATGGGGCAATCCAAGATGTCCTATTGGATTTTCGAATCAGACCAGAAAATCTTGCACAACTAGACACCAGGGGGAACCTGTGTACCAAATTTGAAAAAAGATCCATGCAATAGTTCCTGAGAAATCGCAATAACAAAGTCTCATGGGAAAATCCAAGATGGCCACCTGGTGGCCATATTGGATTTTGGAATCGGACCAGAAAAGTTACCTTGCACAACTAGACCACAAGAGAATCCTGTGTACCGAATCTGACAAAGATCCATGCATCAGTTCCTGAGAATTCAAGATAACAAAATTTCATGGGGAAATTCAAAATGGCCGCCTGATGGCCATATTGGATTTTCGAATCGGACCGAAAAAAGTATCTTGCACAACTGGACCACAAGGGGAACCTGTGTACCAAATTTGAGAAAGATCCATGTAGTACATCCTGAGAAATGACGATAACAATGTTTCATGAGGAAATCCAAGATGGCTGCCTGGTGGCCATATTGAATTTTCGATTCGGACCAGAAAAGGTATCTTGCACAACTAGACCCCAAGGGGAACCTCTGTACCAAATTTGAGAAAGATCCATGCAGTACTTCTAGAGAATTCACAATAACAAAGTTTCATTGGGAAATCCAAGATGGCTGCCTGGTGGCCATATTGGATTTTCGAACCGGATCAGAAAAGGTATCTTGCACAACTAGACCACAAGGGGAACCAGTGTACCAAATTTGAGAAAGATCCATGTAGTACATCCTGAGAAATGACGATAACAATGTTTCATGAGGAAATCCAAGATGGCTGCCTGGTGGCCATATTGGATTTTCGAATCTGCCCAGAAAAGGTATCTTGCACAACTAGATCCCAAGGTGAACCTGTGTACCAAATTTGAGAAAGATCCCTTCAGTAGTTCCTGAGAAATCGCGATAAAGTTCCATGGGGAAACCAAGATGGCCGCGTTGTGGCCATATTGGATTTTCGAATCGGACCAGAAAAGGTATCTTGCACAACTAGACCCCAAGGGGAACGTGTGTACCAAATTTGAGAAAGATCCATACAGTAGTTCCTGAGAAGTCGCGATAAAGTTTCATGGGGAAAACTAAGATGGCCGCCTGGTGGCCATATTGGATTTTCAAATCGGACCGAAAAAGGTGTCTTGCACAACTAGAACCCAAGAAAACACTGTGTACCAAATTTGAGAAAGATCCATGTGGTACTTCCTGAGAAATGACGATAAATATGTTTCATGGGGAAATCCAAGATGGCTGCCTGGTGGCCATATTGGATTTTCGAATCGGACCAGAAAAGGTATCTTGCACAACTAGACCCCAAGGTGAACCTGTGTACCAAATTTGAGAAAGATCCACACAGTAGTTCCTGAGAAATCGCGGTAACAAGAATTGTTTACGGATGGACTGTCGGACGGATGACGGACCACGGACAAAAAGTGATTTGAACAGCCCACCATCTGGTGATGGTGGGCTAAAAAGTAGCAATTTGAAATTTTATTCTTATTCTGATAAATTGCCACACCTAATAGATGGTGTGCTCAAATTGGGGCAATCTAAAGCCCTGTGAGTACCAATTATGTGTTACTCATTTATACTGGGGAAATGCTCTTCTCATTTTTTCTCAAGCTTTCTGTACCCGGTCTTCTTTAAATATTAAAACTTTAATAGCGATATGTATTCGGAGGTATTGCTCCAAAATTAACACTTCCATAAGAGTTTTCCAAAGTTGCCCAGCTCTGGGCTGGTGGCCAGAGATTATAGGGGTCATGGCTCTACAGTTGATCCACTATCTCTCCCATATACAGACCACTATCTTATATGTAAGCAGTGCCATTCCACAAATGCTGAACTCCTGCAATTTGGTAATGTAGTAATCCATTCCACATGTTCCCTGCAAATTCTGATTTTTGTTCAACTCACTTATTTTATGACTTCCCACCCCTCCATCAGTTTTGCCCTGCTAACTGAATTGACACTACTGACAACATGTATATTGCAAACCTTTCTTTGTATCTTTGTTTAATATCTGCACCTTAACATTTCACTTAAAAATTATTTCCAACTGTTCATTCTTCCTCTAACTCCACTGTTAACACCTTAAAAATGTGTAAATTCACTTTCTACATAAAAAAATCAACATGGCCAATGTGGAATATGCATGGAATCTACAGCTCATCAGAGATCTTCATTTTCAAAATCATCCTTTAATGATATGGGATATCATCGACCATAGAAGTCCACAGCACCAGTTATGGCAAATTCACTCGATATATATTGTTAAGTTACCTCACCCAGGAAAACAGCAACAGAAGTGTCTTCAGGCCTGAAGTGTCTTCATGCCAATAACCCGTCGGGTTACCATCTCAAATTTTGCGGTAACCTGTAAATAGATTGCCGTGCCCAATTCTTATTACCCGTCCGGCCCGTACCCCATAGAATAATACCAGAAGAAAACTAGATTTCAAGCCATTATTTGTTTATATTCATCAAATTCATAACACATACACACCATGTTACAACCTTGATTTTTGTGAGAGGAATGTCAAACATTTTCACCAAAATGGCAATACTGGATACAATGTATACATCAGTCACAATTGTACTACAGTAATTTACGAGAAGCCCTATAATAATTCAATTCAAAATTCAATCACCTCCAACTTTGGGGGGAAAATTCAATCGGTGGTTCTAATTAATTTGATCACTCTAAAATCATCGAAATATGAAATATGGATATTCTGCACGATTTTGCACGATTTTGTCAACTATTGTTCCAATAAATTTTGATCACCCCAAAATTTTCTGGTGGACAATTTCACTTCCTGTACGTGATTGAATTATCAGACGGATCGATCGATCGATCATCATAGGCTCATTAAAAAATGTTAATTTATCATCACCGTTCACTCCTTATTTTTTTTCTGCACTGCCCATTTCACATTTTTGTATTTTTCCTGCAATGTCTAAAACAGGTTTATTCAAGCCTGCCATTAACAAGTATGAAATCAGCTGGTTAAATTTCACAGCTTACATATATTTCATGTGACAACAGATGAACACATTCCCTTGCTCTCACAAAAAATTTGTAAAGCTGGCAAAAAAGCACAGGTGTCAATTCCTACTCCCCCCCCCATTTTACCATATTTACAGGTCAATCTTGACTTGATCACCCTACTGAATCGACAAGTATGATTATAGGTGAAAACCGCCGGTCACGTGTCAAATCACAACAATGGTAGGTTTTCCAGTGCTTTCGTTATCAAGCGTGGGCGTGTGACCAGACGACAGTGACCACAGCCGAAAATGAACGATTTTCAGCATATCGATGACAGGTATGGTTACTGGTGTCCAGTCATTTTTTGAAGGAGAGATATCGTACTATATTGTCACCAGATGTAGGGTTATTATGTATTTCAAGTTAACAAAAATTTTAAACATTTTTGCGGCGAGAGGTGTTTTTAGGTGTTGGTAGACAGTCCATGGTAGGTATTAGCATCGAATTATAGTGTGAGGAAATGAGCACAACATGAATACGTGGGAACTTACTACCTGCCTCATGTATCACTGACTCATTCATCTCTCGATTCCTTCCACTTGTGTGTGTTTAAGAGGAATATGAACCATTAATAGTATATTCTCTGTCTGTCTGATATTACGACAGTCCATGGCATCATCATCGGACCGATCGACAGTCCATTGTAGGTCAACATGCACTTGTGAATGATGCACAGAGAGCACATCGTCTGATCTAATGATTCGCCAAATGGACTGTTGCCAAGACAAATGTAGCTACCATGGACTGTCGACATATCTGATATATAATCATATGTTGCCTCATTATAACATTGCAGCTGTTATGCGGCTTCAGTGTGAAGTGATTCAACCTACAGTTCATGGTCGCATGACAAATGGACTGGTTCATTCACCTATAATCATACTTGTCGATTCAGTTGGGTGTTGATGAATTGACAAAATAACACCCAAATTAACAAGCACAGTGTATGTGTAATTAATTGGTTCACTAGAACTTTCACACTTCAATTTCCACATTAATGAATCCATAAGCTTACAATTTCCTCTATTTCTGGCTAATTAGCTCAAAATTTGAACAAATGATTTCATCACACTGATATCCGATTGTCCATCTTTCACACAAAATACTTGAGCAATGTTAAGTTTGGACTCGTCCATTTCATATATCACGGCATTGAAATGGCTCTGATCACCCATCTCATTTTATATGAATGTTAATTAACTGTTTTTGAATACATGAAATAACAGAATACACATGTCAGCTGGGGTAAATATACAATATGGACACATCAATATACAATGTAGGATAGGCCTATAGATATATATCTGAAGAGGGAAAAAATAACTCATTTATACTTGGTAAATATAATACTTGTACATTATGGTCTTTGTACATTTGTCGGGGGTTTCAATAACCATATCAAACTTTGACCACCCCCAAGTCTGCGACAAAAAATTTGGTCAGTCATTTTCCTGTGATTAAACTATTGGAGGAATACCCTATAACATTGTTTAACAATATGGAATAGAATCATAACCATGAAACGATATGTCTGAATATTGAAGTCGTACATATCAGGATACATACCTGCTTGGTTTCCTTCTTGGCTGAGTCTTTTATCATGATTTTCACACATTTTATCATTGTCAATATAGTTAATCGCTGTCAAGCTCTGTCCCAGGTTTGTCCAGATGATGACAAATATTCAAAATTCAGATCAAATACACAAATGAGATGTACATGTTTGAGGGTAGATAACCAATAATACAAAAATCTGTAAATAACAATGATACATGTAACTGGGATTTCATTACCGTACCATTAATGCTTAACATTAAACCAAGAAACGTCTCTGAATACGGGACCCATATTCTCGTTCCTGGCATAATTGGTTTGATTGTTAGAATGGTCCGTACAATTCTAGAGGACTTAATAATAAAAGACAATAACCAGGTTCGTTCACTACCTTGAAAACCCTTGAAATGACAATTTAGAATTCAAGGCCTTGAAAAATAGAAATTGTGCTTGAAAAGAACTTACAGAAGGATATGATGTTGCCACAAGAAGTAAATGAAAGTTTTTTTTTTTTTTTACAATATTACCATGTGGCACTTCCATATTAAAAAGTCTCGAGAAGCCAGAGACTTGTGGCGCTGTCAGTGCATTTTTTCATCGGAGTAAATATAGAACAAAATAACGGTCAATTTACCTTACATTTATGTCGTAAAACCACAGATTACAATTAATCGTATTATTCACAACAGTACTCTGTAATTTACAATTAAAATTACCACATTTACACTAAACAGATATAGATTTCACCTTAAGGATGTCCGCTGGTGGTTTTGACTTTGGCAGCCATTTTGCCTGTTTTTCTATTGGGTTACCTCCCTTCCCTAGGTTAAGAGATGGGGATTTCCTTTAAAAGCCTTCTAGCCGAGAATTTTGCACACCAACATCCATCCAATTTGCTAAATTTTGATAGACATTGTGATTATCTGCAAACAGTTAGAATACAAGAAAAAGTTTAATACTATTTATATGAATTCTTCATGAATATGCTTCAAAACTAGGGCTATTCCCTATGCTTTCTGGGTTATCAAATTGAGCATGGTTCAGTGCACTTAACGTTGCCTACAGCTAAAAAATGCACACCAACCTATATTTTTTTCTTTGTTTTTCCTCATATTACACAATTATGAATGCAACAACACACATTATTCAAAAAGTTAATTACTTTGATTTACCAACAGCGGACATCCTTAATATTAAACATTATTTTCAGCCGCTCACAAAGTGACTTCAACCGGCAGGCATGTATAATATCATAGTCGGTATATTATTCAATTAAACTTTGGTCATCTAGTTATATGTTGCAATAGACAGAATAAAAAAAAATCTAGCATCACAGGCAGTCGTGTTTTTTTTTTTTAGTTTCAATTGTTTTTTATCAGCCACAGCGAAAACGTTTTTACAATACCTTCTTTCATTGTTAAACATTTCTCTCTCAAAGTTTTGCCAAATAATATTCTTGAACGTGGACTCAAAAGAGTTGTTTGATATGTTTCATTTTATTTGCATGACATAGTATTGTTGAAGGTACTCTTCAAGTAACTCAATATTATTGGTTACATGTAAACTACATGGGATGCCAAAAAAGAGAAACGAAAAGATAAAAACAAAAGCCTCTCTCCCTCATCATTTTGTAAGTGCCTGTGAAAGTAGAGATTAATTTTATTCAACCATACATTCCTCAGTAGTTCACACATGTGCTAAAAAGTGTAAAAGATTTAAGGCATATGAAACACACAAGTCGAAATAGCATAGAAACATCAACAGATAAGGCATCAACTGTGGTCTCGCATTTATAACAATAATAATATGATAGTACCCATGATAAAACGAACAATTCAAAAATGTAAACTGGCTGATTTACTCGTTTCACGTACATGTAAGCCTAAAATAAGCTACATGATTATGCAAGATTTATCGCGCCGTAAAATGGAGACAGTCGATGTCCAAGTGAACCTACTCTCGCTGAACATTGTGCGTCATGTGTGTAGAAAATTTGGGTGCTTAAATCAACGAGGGCTCCCTTCACAACATTCACAAATGAAACGACTGTTAGAATGTTACTGCAATACATGTACATATAGTCACTATACCTTATTACTTCTTCAAACAGCAAGACTAAACTTCAGGCATCGGCGGAGAGAAATTCTGCTAACATTCTACAAATTTCACTGATCAGATTTTCAATTCTTGGGATAAACAGCATATCCATGCCACAATATTTCGCCTCAGTTGACATAAAGATGGTTTCTTTGACCTTTCAGCTTTTAAGTTCGAAAATGATGTTCGAAAAAATTAGAAGAAATAGGGTACCGAGGTAAGACCAAATTATCACTCCATAGTGGGTCCAATGAAAACCCATCTTCTGGATGTCCACCAATCAGGCTTCTGCTGTACATGGCTCTGAAATGCCGTAGATTGCATCAAAGAATTGGAAGATTTAACAACTTCAGCTTGTCTGTGGTATTCGCACTCCGAGACTCGCATCAAAGAACTGTGAATTTCCTTCAAACTCCAACAACATGAACAAATAAATCTTGGTTATCTTAAATAAGTGCACCAAACGCTTGCCACGATTGGTTGATACAACCTTTATATTACTTTCTAAATTTGAGGGCAGCAGACACCAAAGGAACAGGGATAATTTCAGACCATATAACCTATTTATTATAACAATTTAGGCTGACCAAAATAAATTTCGAGCTTCACAGGCATCGCCGCATGATTTTTTGTAGCGCCGCATCAACCCTTTTCACTGCTCACAGCCAAACAAAATTTTGTTGTTTTTTTTTCTTATTTCTTTTTTCTTTTCTTTTGGTCTTAAACATTTCTCTGTTAGTTTGGCAAAAATAATGTTTTTAAACAGGGAGTCAATGTCTTATTTTATTTGAAGGAAATAGTAGTGTTGAAGGTGGTCTCACCATGTCAGTTAACTCGAAGAACATTGTTAGTTTCATGCAAATTGTATTAACTACCGCATTTATATGGGTTTACCATTGAAGATGTCTTGGTGAGTGTGGAAAGGGAAAAGCCTCCCTCAATCACCATTTTTCATTTTTTAAGTGCCTGTGAAGCCAGAGGTTAATTTTATTCGGCCTTGCAATTTTCCATTCTCAATGCATACATAGCAACCCTGTAAGCACAAACTAAAATATCACAAATAGCTGTATATCACACAATTTGTCAAGGATTATGTAGAGAAATCTCTGTATACATGGTCAAATATACATCAATTTTTAAATTGCACATTTGATTGAATGCTACGTGTATAGATGTCCTCAAATTACAGTTTTACTGTTCATTTCAAAGAATGGCATTATGCCATTCGCGCGCATAGTCTGTTTTGGTAGAAATAAATTAATTCCCATTAAAGCGAGCTCAATCGGTGACGCGGAATTGGGATTTTAATCCTTCATTCGAATTACTGTAACAAATTCTATTTTCTCAAATGGCCATATAGCATGGAAAAACATGGAGATGTCTATCAATGAAACATTCCCTGGTGGGAAGGTGTTCGCATATAGCGCGAGACAACAGAAACCGCCACTCCATTGAGCATGGTGTCATGTAAAAGCTTAAGAACAAAATTTAGCCATTGTCCAACTTCGTAGAAGTCACTTGAGCGATGACGTCATTTTGTTTGGGTCTTTTTTTTGTGGCCAAGTAGTCCCAACCCTATTACAGAAGTTCAAGTGGGAGTGAAACTTCCACTGATTTAGTGATAAATTTCAACGTAAATATTGCAGTTAATAACCAAAAATTAAAACTCCAGTAAATTGACAGTCTGGTTATATACATGTATTGAAAACCAGTAGTCGAGCCTTTTGATATTTGGTCAGAGTAAAGTAATAGTTTGCTTATTTACTCACACAGTATTCTTTTTAAAACAAAGTCCAGAAGGTAATACAACAACAGTGAAACCTGCGAATACCAACACTAGGGTGAACTGACCAACCTCTTAATACCAACATTATCTTGAGTCCCAATTTTGAACCTTGATAAACCAGAACCCTGTCAAAACCGACATTATAATCTCAATCTATTTAAAACTAAATCCTATCTGCTCCCCGCTTGGATGGGTCGCCTGCAGGATTTAACTGGCTTGCAGTAACGCGAGAGTTGACCAATCCCATAAGCTCTTCATAGTCCTTTGAAAGGAACATAATGGTAAGTGCTTTCCGATTGGGTCAGCTGAAGCACGCGCCAAGCTATCGGGGAATCTTCTGATGTTGCCGCCCTCCTGCCAGGTTGGCACCATACTGCGGGGTAGAATTATGGACTGGTCTGTGGCGTAAACCTTGAGTTAAAGCAGAGACCATGATCCTATACCCCCTGCCTGACTGCAAGTATTAGTTGAAATGTGACCGTTACGTCCAAAGACTTAAATATTCATGAGCTGTGCGCTCTGAACACCAAATTCAATTGATTTCGGTATGATCCTACATAGCGACATATACGATTGGAGAGCATTGATAAGATATTAATTTATTAAGATTGCTATAATCTGGTCCCATGGTTGGTTTACACAGATTTCACTGTATATAGTTGTATACTGTCAACACATAACTCATTCCATGAAATTCACAGCAATTCCGGTACAAAACAAAATTGCTTGAGGAAAATATGTCTGGTCACCTGGGATATCTTTGGACAGCACAAATGATACACAGCTTGTTTTTTTTTTATATCAGCATCCGATACCAATCTAGGTAATCTGGGGGCATGATTTTGAAATTGTTTCACCAAGCTAGTTACCTCATTGGCTAACAAATACAGTTTGGAATTCGCACAGGATTATAGCGCTGAAGTCAGACATAATATTCCGTGATTTTATGTCTGAGTTTACTGAGATTGCGTCCGATAGGTTTCAGGAAAGATATGCGAGTAACACACGGAGCCAATCAAAATCGGTTTCATTATTTCATTCAGTCGTATAGCCTGAGGAATTGACCTGAAGTTGACAACCATAATTTCTGTAAATTTGACATGCGGAATGTGGTTTCAGTGCTAGGAAGCGAGAATGCCCATTTGACTGATGGACACTATCAGCATTAATTTCCCATTATGTCGGAGTTTACTGAGATTGCGTCCGATAGGTTTCAGGAAAGATAAGCGAGTAACCCACGGAGCCAATCACAATCGGTTTCATTATTTCATTCAGTCGTATAGCCTGAAGAATTGACCTGAAGTTGACAACCATAATTTCTGTAAATTTGACATGCGGAATGTGGTTTCAGTGCTAGGAAGCGAGAATGCCCATTTGATTGATGGACACTATCAGCACTAATTCCCCGTCTATCTCTCGAAACACCCCAAAGGACGTCCAGAAAATGGAAATCCGATGAAACTAGGAGATCCACAGATGCACAAATGCTCCGATATGTTTCATTCACACCAGTTCCAATTTGTCGGAAATACATGTATCAACACTGCGTATTCGGAGGGAGTTCTGTGATAATCGAACTATCTTAGGGGTACCATGCAAAAAACAAACAAAACGTATCTCTATGACGTCCACAAGTATTAAAACACACTGATGCAGTAGCATTCACCATACCGATAAACTTTTAGTCTACAAACACAGCAAGAGTTGTTGCCCTTGGTTAGTCTGCGATGTGAAATTGACCTAGTTTGGTCTCCAGCTCGTCTTGGTCCTTCTCCTTTACAGCGGCAAAAAGCTCCGCAATCATGACGTGGGGGTCATATGGGGGCCCACTTCCTCCAAAGTCTTCCGGAAGAGAGCTCTCATCAAATGCCTCGAAAAGTTTCTCCAAGTTGTAGCCATGAAGATGCACCTGTGAGATGAAGAGAGAAATGTAGAAAAAAGTGGCGACACAGAGCAGACAAAGACACGGTCGACAGATAGATCCTCCAGCAATAATTAACTTTGCAGAGACATTCATGGGAAAAGCTAAAAAATTATCAAATATATATATCTCCCAATTTCTGACATATAAACCATTCCCAATGCCCACTTAACCCTACCATGCCTGCCCCCCCCCCCCCCACCAAACTTTCTGCGCTATTTCCTGAATCACAAGAAATTGAGAGCCGACACTCCGTGACTTTATAGTTTATCATATTCGGGTCATTTTGAGCCTATTTTCATAACCCACCCCCGCCCTGAGAGTAGAAGATCATGGGTAAATTCAAGACAGCATGTGGGGTACCAGAAAAATGATGTTTTCTTCATTTTTCTTCAAAATCTCTGATTTGCTGTGATGAAAAGTGGGCAAAAACTATTTTATTTCTGATCACATTAATATTTACTAATCTATCACTCAGTTTTGCGGAGAAATTACATAAAAGAAAAATTAGAAAAATCTGACTCAAAAAATGCCGTTTTTGAAAATGACATCACTGTGACGTCATCAAAGCAGCCATCTTGGATTTTTTTCACATTTTCTGGTAGACCTTGACCCAAGGGTATAGTGTGGTAAGTTTCTCTGGCTTCACAGGCACAAGTTTTTCTAAAAATGATGAAGGTGGGAGGCTTTTTTATATTATTTTTATTTTTTCTTCTGCAGACCAAATATATCCATCTTTTCTGGCAAATGATGCAGTAGTTTAATACAATATGCATGAAACCATATTGGAGTTACTTGAAAAGCCAGCTTTCAATAATACTTTTTCCTTCAAATACAACAAGACATTGATTCCAATGTTCACAAACTTTATTTTGACAAAACTATGAGAGAGAAATGTGAAATTTAAAAAAAAAATGCAAAAAAAACCACCCGTACTGCATCGGTTTGCAGGAAAAGACAGACATATTTACTCTGCATGAAAGTTTTAAAAATAAAAAGATAAAAAAAAGCCTCCCTCTCTTGTCATTTTTTTTTTTTTTTTTCAAAACGTACATGGGAAGCTGAAGATTAATTTTATTCGACCTACTGGACAGAGAGCAGTTGAAAACTGATCTGTATTGTATTAACATGGGGATGAAACACATACCCTGGTTGCAAGCTTCTTCTTGAGGAAGGGTTTAACTACAGCATATGTCCATGTGAAGTACCATGGCTGGTAGATGAAGTGAACACCTTTGAAACGAGCTGGAAATGAACCCTTGGGAACAAAAACAGAAATTCGATATCATAAATTACATCCACAGTGAAGAGAAATATACTTCTTAGGCGAGCATTGAGAATAATGCTTTGGCCATCATGACAAAGCCCTTGTAGTACATAGTGAGCAAACATTATTGCAGAGTTTTGTTCTAGGTCTTGTGGGTCAACCTGTGACATGCCAAGGGAGATAATTCAGAAAGTATACACTTTCTGTAAAATTGTCTCCCTTGTCTTTAACTATGGAGGGCCTTCCTGGATTCCTGGATCTCTAAAAACTGAGAGCATTGGGAGAGCCACAAACGCGGGAAAAGTTTGATGCAAGTGCAATCTGCCTTAAGCATCAATTCTGAAATCAAGCCTCCCAACATGCCCAATCAGATTACCTAAATCGACTTTGGCCTATTTCACTAGCTGCGCACCTAATTTATGGAACTCTACTCTTGTACATGTGGTCAGATAATAATTTTGGAGCAAAAGATAGAGACTTGTACACTTGTACCATTCAAAGTGTGACTGTGATACTCGTGTATGTCCTATTCAAGATAACGATGTGAATAAGAAAACGTAATTGAGTTTCCCCCAAAATTTCACTCAAGATTATTCGGTCTCAGAGGATTCAAAGGTAACTTTCTACAGTACGAGAGAAATCTGCACTGCCCCTTTTGACATCAGAGATCACGTTAATGTCATCATACTTCAAGCATCTTGTACCGCCTGAGAGACCTCCCGGCAACGCAGAGAATGGAACAGTTTTGTAACAATGTTGCATTGTGACATAGTTTATCGTTCCATGTTAACGTCACAAGTTCTGACATGCTTGTAGCGCTGTGCTCTACAGTAACATTAATATCACTGAAATTGTTAAAATTAAGTCGTGAAATGAGAAACTAAATAATAAATTCCATAATTTGGAAGATTATCTTGGATTTGTGGTAAACTTGCAGAAGTTCCACAGTTATAACAATACATGAGATAGATTGTATGATAATTGACTATTATATAGATTAATACCTGAAGCATGTCCACCATTTTCTTCAAGTCGGACGGTCGAAGAGACAGAGCCTGGGCGATGCTGTAATGTTTGAAGTTCTCGATGAGGACAAAGCCATTGATCTGAGCCGTCTCATTCTCCAGGAGTTGCTCTAGTATTAACACATAACCACGCAGCACCGTCTCGAAACTGAACACGTTACTGTCCCATGAGCCCACAGAGAATATCAACACGAAACGTCCCTGAAAAAATAAATTGTACATGGTCAAATTATTATTTACGTTAAAGGTGAGATGCAAAGGTTTTCATATTTTCCTTTTTATATTCTTCATGGGTTAGATAATGATGAAAATATCAGTCTATCTACTTCGTTTGGTTATATTTTAAGTATTTTGTCTCCTGGTAGCTTTCGATAAGTGCTTCTGCTATCTCGAGCCCGGTAGATTTCAGAATTGATATCTGCATCGCTTATCTGCCCTTGTTTGACACTGGTTTGTGACATCACATCAGACCATATGGCCGGACGTCAATACTTGTAACATTCAATCTCCGGTCGGCTGGTCTGACGTGACGTCACAATCAACATGATTAAGAAAAGATAAGCGGTAACAATTTGCAAATCTGAATTCAGCTGGGCTAGGGGTAGCAACATTTAAAAAGATTCTAGGCATGCTAGGGGACAAGATAATGCCAATTAAACCAAGTGAAATAGACAGACTTTAATTTCTATCATTATTGAACCTATATAAAATGTAAAAAGGAGAATGTAAACAAATCTTAGCAATTCACCTTTAATCCCTGTAATAATTCAATCTCCCTATCAAAATTCGATCACCCCCAACTTTGGGGAAAATAATTACATTGGTGGTTCTAATAAATTTGATTAGCCTCTAAATCCATTGAATAATGAAGAAATAATGGATTAAATGCATGATTTTGAACCATTTTTTCAACTTCTAATACATTTCTAATACATTTATTTCCCCCAGATTTTATGGTGGGGAATTTGACTTCCTGTAATAGAATTATTAGATGGGATTACCGTACCCTATCATTTGAAGGAGTATACGTATTCCACACACACACCATGAATCTTGTCCAAAACTTTGCTACGCGTAATCTTGGACGACTACATGCCCATCTAGATGTATCTCATGGGGCTTCAAAATATATCTGCACACAGCAATGACATGAATGACGGAATGACCAGACTTTAATAATATTAAACAAGAATCTGATGGGCTTCAATCTTTTCATGGGTCTAGGCTGCTCAGTGATTATTTAATGCATGGCTAGTGTGGGAAAGTATACTATTTTAGGGCCAGGGCGTCAAAATAAGCCTTACCTGTGAAACATTATTTGTATTTCACAGAACTGCTTAAGTGATTATCAACAAAGATTAGAATGTAAAGTTGAAAAATATTGTAATATTTATAAACATTTACCATATTTGTGGCAATGTTCCCTCTGCATGTCAGTTGGCAAAGTGCCAAGATTGATGGACGAGTATGTGGTCGCTTATTGCGGAGTGGGAAACATACATGAATATAGGTCTATTTGTGTCGCTTTGTTAATCAATATCGTGATGGAAACCACAGTTAAACTTGAGACAGAAATTCCACAGATCTTGTAATTTATTTATTCATTCCGTAATATGGCGGCAGGTGACATTTACACCATTCCTCAACCACCTGTTGACATAGAATCTCCCAAATGAACACCTGTGCTAGTCACCATGTGCGACTCGATTTCACACAACCGTGCTAGAACGTTTCAGATCTACGCACAGTTAGCAGGATGTAATAGGCACAAGTGTTACAGAATAAATGGTTGGTCAACCATGTTACTGTGAAGTATGCCCAAAACAAGATAAAAGCCAATCTAATGGGAAATACATTCACAAGACCTCTTTTGCATCAAATTTTTTAGCATGAAAACAGGAAAAGCGAGTTGCACGTAACTGACTTTCTGAGACTCACTTGTTTGTCTCGGACGGGTAGAATACCAGGAAAGCTGTTCTCCAGCAGATCTCTCAGACTGTCACATGTTAGATTATCCGTGATGGCCGGATACTTCACTCTAAACTTGATGTACCCTAGGAAGATAATTTTTTGTCATTTAGAAAGTGATTGTATAACACTATTAACAGCATTTTCATTATTTTTGGATTCTGTTGATACACCCTCTCATGATGATCAGATATCTGCATGTATCCAATCTATAGAGCTGAACTATCTGAACATGTCCAAAAGACAAGCCTGTACAATGTATTATTCAAGTTAAGAGCTTAACAAGTGCTCCCTGCCCGGTATCTTAAGGGGTAGGTGAAACAAGTTCTGTTGTTGTTAGAGAGTATTTTGAAAAATTCTGAAAAGCGTATGCCACATTGTATGTGCAGTGCAATTAGTTCTCGGACTAGTGTAAATGTTAAATAGAGGGAGTAAGCATGTAACACAACAATAAAGGGGAACGAGAATTTAATTAAATGACAGAGCCAGTTAGGGCTCACATGCTTACAGCAGTCTTGTTTTAGGATCTGGGGAAGAAAATTGTATCTGATGGCTGCAGTCATGGCAGTTGAGCATCCCATAATTGTACAATGGTGTAAGTTTTCAGAATATATGATGTGAAGGGGTGGGGCAAAGCTTAGTTCGGTAGATAGAGGTGGGGCCCAGTTCCCTAGGGATGGGTACTCCCCTGCCCATGTGTTTCACGAGTGTAGAATGATGTTAGCTTTCAGAACATATATGTGCAAGGCTTTTAGTTTAGGAGATAGAGGGTGGAGCTCAGTTCCCTAGAGGTGGGGATAAGACTACCCCAAGGGTAATATATCTCCGCCTTCACTGGATTTGCTACAGATAGCCCTACAGGCACATCATATTTAGACCTATATCTCTATAAATATGAAGCAGGCATTCTCTCTCATCGACTTTATGACAAAAGAGATGATTACAATTTCGACATCGTAACTATCCCTTTCTGGGCATGCTGGACAGTAATACTGCAGTGGGACCTGCATATGGCACATATTTTGCCTAGTAACATTTGCTAGATCCTGTGTTAAATGTGATGATTTTAATCAACGTTACAAAAGAATTGTTGCAACTTATAAAACAGAGCTATACCACCAAGTGCCTCGACTCAG
This sequence comes from Hanleya hanleyi, assembly GCA_036873755.1. Lineage (NCBI taxonomy): Eukaryota > Metazoa > Mollusca > Polyplacophora > Lepidopleurida > Hanleyidae > Hanleya > Hanleya hanleyi. Next base: position 23,641 of record JAVTVY010007864.1, read on the forward strand.
TTTTTCAAATTTGGCGATACGTATTGCATGCTCATTGCTGATAGCAAAATACTAACGTAGTGTGCAAGATCTATGGCATTACGTTTCCCATGTATCCTCATGGTGCTCATATGAACAGGTACAATTAAAGCGTGACTGAGATACATCATTCTCTAGATGACTTTACAATGAATATTTTGGATTAAGAATACTGATCAGCGATACGGATTTGATCTTTTTTGGAACATCATGATGTCTTGCCGGCATCATTGAAAACTGTTGACTGCTTCTCTCTTGCAGGAAACTAGCCTATGTTCATGTACATGTATACTATGATTGTCTTTTTGAATTTGGTGCTAATAATATGTCCTTGGATTATGGAGGCAGATATTCTTTAATGGGTGACAGCTGAATTATGAATGACGGACCAGACGCTTGTAATCGAAGCCGATTCATAAGGCAGTTTTTCAAATTTAAATCGATTTGAGGTCAAGGACTTTTCATGTAAACTTATTAATAAATTCTTTAGATCCAGTAGGCTGATATATCAAGGTTGCTAATTTGAGGTGTACATGGAAAAGCAGATCAACTAGTGCATGAAGATGGTAGGCATGGTAAAAGAAAATACCTTTCATGAGATCATACGCTTTTTTAACGTCGTACTTCCTGGCCCTTAAAAAGCGGACAAGATATTCATTGTCTTTGGGCCCGAACCATTCTAGAAGTTTCTTTCCAAATTCGGTGTGTTCGTTTTCTGTCATAATATCTCGTAGTTCTTGGACTCCACTTTTCCGGTTTTCATCGGTTTCGTTCAGTTCTGATCTGGCTTTTTCAGCATCGATATTTGACAGAGGTTCATTACTTCGTCGAAACATCTTCTTGTACATCAGTTGATGGTCGGCCATTTTTCTTGTGTGGTTGGTGAGATTCTCCTCAACACTAAACAAAAAAGAAATTTAACAAGAATACATTGTTTGTTTTCTTGATAAAATATAGTTACAATATAGTCAGATTGAAATGCAGAATTTCAGTCTGAATTTACATGTACTAATTCATGATATTGCATAATATATTGTTACAATGTGAGATAAGTGTATTAATATGTGTCCAAATCATATGCCCACAACCATGACAACAATCGCTGGTGTTTTGTAGGAGAAAATGTAAACACATCTTCACATATCCAAGTCGAACACTACATGTGTTGCCTTGGCTGAACAAAACACAAATCTGATCCGAATACGGGTTTGCTGATGTCATAGGTCTATAAATATTCCGTGATCTGATTGGCTATTCGAAAGAAATTATCATCAAAACAGCCAACACTGACTCTTGCCATATTTGGAACATAGGCAGACATCAAAGAAAATCCTCGCTACATGGTGTTGGCGAGCTCCTATCTTGATTGGCTGTATCACGTGCGCTTCCCAGTTTGAACAATTTGCTCTATTCATTAGGTCAAACATGTCAAAGTGAATGATGAGCGTTAGTGTAGTATTTAACTTGAAATGTGGAGATGTGTAAACAATTGATCCGATTGATAAAGAAACGTTGTCCAGGGCTTGAAGGGGGGGGGGGGGGGAACATTCTGTACAGATGTACATGATGATGCAAACATGATCTTTGCAAGTCCAATATCAATCGGATTGAAATCACAGGGCTAGAATTTGTTGTATTCCTGTAAAGATTCCCCTCCAGTTTTACGTATGAAAATCCACTTGTATTCGCCTAGATAAACTATCAGGCCAAACAAAATAATATGTGTGTTTACTGTTACCCGACCCTACCTAGCAAAAATGCACCTATCCTCCGTCTTTTTGCGACTTGGGCCAAAAAAATTGACCAAAATACGGCGATCCAGTCCATTTACGTGGCCGAGTCCTTATTTTTCAGGTTTAACTTTTTAAACACCCATCGAATGCTGAAAGACCTCTGCTGTGATAGGTCAATTGCTCACAAGCTGTTGCACCTCCGCCACTAAGATATCTACTTCCATCTGACATCACCCGATGCAGCCAGCATGATGGTAGTATCCATGCAGCGAAGATTTGTAGATATTTTTCCGGTTTAATCGATGATGATAACATGAACATTTGACGGAATATTCGACCTAAATATACGGAAAAAAAAATTTGAGCTAATTTTTTGCAATGTGCTTACCTACCCTAAAAAAATATGTCATAAAATTTTGGAGTAAATAAAAGAAAAATGTCTACCTATCTTCCCTATTTTCAAAATGCATGTAACAGTAAACACACATATTATTTTGTTTAGCCTCATGCCAAAATCATCCAAATTGTCAGAATGTCATTTAACATGTTTCGTTATTATGACATGTCATACTGGTTATTCGGGGAGCCAGCTTTTAAACCTAGTGACACTCAGAGTGTAGAATGAAGGCAAACTCCACATTCAACATGTTCAAGAACACAGTTCCAACTTTTAACATAATTCTAGTAAATCCTGGTGAATGTAACAGATACTTTAAGGTTCTCCTCTCGTAGCATGTGATTTCTGCCTTGCAGAATCGGTGAACAAACTAATGTAGATCAAAGTCTTCCAATGGCTTTTTCGAAAAACAGGGTTGTAACCATGGTTACAGTACAAGAACGTAATTGAATATTGGATCTTCTGGAGCTGGATAGGAAAGCTGACATTCACAAATTAATTAATGGCTTATGCTCAGATGTCCGGATAAGATTTTAATAAAATATGATTTTGATAAAAAAATCTTAATAAATTAATATCCTATCAATGCTCCCCAATCATATGTGTCGCTATGTAGGATCTTGCTGATTGCATTTGAATTTGGTGTTCAGAGCACCCAACTCATGAATATTTAATACGATTCCCTGTTGTTTCTCTGCGTTCACAGTATCACACCTGGACACACCTGAAAACGGGAATGTTCAAATTTCACGGGCATATTGAAAATGCTCCATTTTCGTCTTAATTCAAAGCAAGAGAAATACCCTATTTCTTCTAATTTTTCTAACAGAATTTTTAGACTTAGAAGCAGAAATAAAACAATCTGTCAACTGAGGCTAAAAATACTGTGGCATGGATATTATTCAGCCCAAGTACTAAATAGACAGCCAGTGAAATCTGTAGTATGTTAGCAGAATTTCTCTCTGCAGATGCCTGAAGTTAACTTTTGCTGTCTGAATAATGAGAAGAAATACATGTAGGGTAACTGATACCTGTTCAGGTGAATGCAAGTAGGGGTCAGGCAGGTTAGAGCTAGCTGGATGTTCATTTTAGCAATAATTGCTGATTTTAGCTGCTATTATCTGATTATAGGCCATTTTACCAATGGAGCTATAGATATTCCATACGCCGGTTGACCTGTGTATCAAAGAAAAAAAAAAAAAAAAAAATCACTCGAGCAATAGCCATGTGAAAAAGTGAAAACATGTGCCAGGAGAAATTTGTTAGATCCACTGGGTTTTCAGATCGGCAATCAGCCAACACATAATCATGATAATGAACTGATCTGTCGAACACACCACTCTGCAGCCCTCAAGCATGTCAAGCTTAACATTTGTCTGTCTACTAGGCATTTAAACGGTTGCCTCCAATAATACTTTTGACTTGAAGATGCTTAAAATTATACAAAAACACCACATCGTACCACAATCTTTTCATACAACCTTCTGTCTGATTCAAGATTGTCCCCGCACTAATGGCAGCACTAGCAGCATCAGCACCCTCGTGTGGCGATAATAACTGTTTAACCAGTTGCCTCCCCGTTACATCTTCATCTCAGCACTCGCTAATCTGATCACAAGTGCTCCACAAAATCGCGATAAATGCAATGTGACAAATGTCTATTGATTTGGTGTAATAAAATCTATAGCATACTATGTACTAATGTAGATTTTTTTACTAACAGATCTTGTAGACTGAACTGAATCACTAAATTGCAATGCGGGACTTGCACAATACACGGTTCCGGCCTCGGCCGCTAGGATCGCCTTTGTTTTTATTTCCGTTTTATACCACTTCTATCGTCTGCTAGGCACTAGCTTGTCTTTCAGGGCAGCTTTGAAAGCTCCATTCCCGCTGAGATCTAACAGCTCTCCTGTACAGCATGCTGGCATGAATACACATTTAAACTCATTGTCAGCTAATGCCGACATCGCGGTATTTATTGACTTTAGCGGAGTTCAAATAACAACTACCTGCATGATATCTCGCGATATAGGGTTTGCTTACCTACGGGAATTCCTTGAATGTTTCCAAAATATAAACGACCCGGAACGGAAACGTTTATACTATTTCAATCATCCCGCGGGCCGGTTTTATATTCGGCATATTTGTCTTTCACCATTGCTAATGAATATGGCGGCACAATCGAATAAACTACGACAGGTTTCTATCGATTATATCAAGTATTGAACTTAAAATCATATAAACTGGAAATGTCGTTCGCCGCGATCCTGGCGGTTGGGCGGTGGTTATTACGGAGAGTTATCGCCCACTACGCGTCCAAGCGAAACGATCGGCCAGCCTACTCAGCTGTGCCTAGCAAACGATAGAAGTGGGATAAAACGGAAATAAAGACAAAGGCGATCCTAGCGGCCGATGCCTGAACCGTGTATTGTGCAAGTCCCGCATTATCGCAATTCATGGAGTATTTTCCAGTGATTAGTGCTTGCCGAGAAGAGCAAGACAAAAAGATTTATTGAAAGGCAAGTGGTTAAACAGTTAATATCGCCACACGAGCACGCTACTGCCATGACTGCTGCTAGTCCCGCCATTAGCATGAAGACAAGAATCTGACAGATGTTGTATGAAACAGAGTGGATCTAACGAATTTCTCCTGGCACATGATTTCACTTTTACTACTGCTCAAATAAGTTACAGCTCTGAATTTGCTAACATGGCCTATAATAGCTAGAATGAGCAATTATTGCTAAACTAACCATCAAGCTTAGCTCTAACCTGTCAAGTAGCCGACGGAAGTAAAGTCCTGTGGGTTGATCGAGCGTACTGTGTAACACAAGCAAGTCACACATGTCGAGCGCCTCATTTTTTTTCTTTCCACAAGAAGTGGAAGAGCGGGTCTAAATTGTTTCAAAGATTACAGTCCCTGTGGATGCACAGGTTACAGTTGTTCATTCTATTAATATCAGTCATTATAATAGTGCTTACTTTGGCCTGCCCAAAATACCTTTGAAGAAAAATATGATGCATTTCAGTTTATGGCTATATGGTTCTGGCTCTTTCAACTCGTTTCATTCATTATGTGGTCCGGGGACCTCATGGTTGACATGTATGTCTTCTGCCAAAACATGCAGAACAGGTTTTGTGGAACGTCAATCATTGGTTGTCGGATCGTTGACTTAAAAGTTCCTGATTGAAATTTATTACTGTTAGGTTGCACAATAATCTCTCATTTGCTAATCCCCATAAACGTTCGACTCCTGCATTATGAAAACAGATTACTAGTAGGGAGGGGCGGGTCATGCGCCATGATCTCATGTGGTGTCATGTTTCACATATTATTCTGTGCGACTCACTGTCTCTGCTGTCAACACATCATTCAACAGCTGATTGATAAACAATGCATGGGAGACAACTTTTGGTTGTTGTTCAAGTTGTTGCTGTTCATTACTCTGTAATGTGCTTACCAAACTCCGACAGTCTCGGGCATGAGAACGCCAACAAAGTGGAGGTCCTCCCGCACGAGAACAATTGTCCGTTTACATGAAAGTCAAAACAATAATAAGACAAAACACGGCTTCAAAACCCCGGACATTTGCAAAGGGAAAAAGCAGCCCACATACGGGCACTCGATTTACAGTCGCCCCGAATGCTCACGGAACATTGGCTTTGATTGGGTAAAATATGTCGACGTCACCCAATCAAATTTAGTCTTTCAATTAAACGTCGAAGTTTCCCCGAATCATTATGTGTTATCTGAACTGAATGGTTCAACGGGAAAACATGTACCCAATCATCGATTCGGTTACAGTGTAGAATGTCCTTAGCGAACCGAAAAGAAAAAGAGCGCGTGTTATTGAAAAATGTTGGGTCTTGGAAGAGTTGCTGGTGCGGTCAGTAGACGTTTTTCAACTTCTGCTGTTTTCAGAAGTCATGAACATGGCTTCAAGGATCTCCCAGGATCGGTATGCTTCAAGTTATATTAAATGTGGCCATATTATAAATCTCTCAAACATTACGAATCCCCAAGGTCAAGTGAAATGTTGATCAGCAACCGGTAGGCCATGGTGGGTTGGGGGGAGAGGAAAATGTTTGGGGAGGGGGGGGGGGGGAGCGAGGGGAGGTCTCTATAGATACTTAGACCCATTATGGCCTCCAGTGCCACCCCATATATACATATCGCAATATTTGTCCTCCGATATACAAGGACTTACCTGTGCATGGGTAATCCGACGGTCTCGAATAACGATGGAATGGGATTTTCGGCAAAATACCAGAGCCAATTTATCTCAAAGCATTGAAATTCTTCACAATATATATATTTAAGCTTACATGTAATTTTATTTCAATCATGAACGTCGCTCGCATGGGCTTACTGTGCGAGCGACGTTCATCATTGAACTAATGTAATTTGTGCATTTTTATTCTGAAATTTCAAGAAAATCTATTCAGAATAAAATACACTATTTTCAAAGCAACTCCGAATCACTTTTTACGTCCAGACTGCTGGTGCTCGTTTTGTTAAATAGTTCAGAGTGATTCTTGGTCTTTTTTTTCTACGAAAACCTGTGATCGATAATTGTATGTAAAAAATTATCCAATCAAGCTTGTGAATCAATGAGAAAACCACGTCCCCCTCAGTGCGCCAATACGGGCAGTTGTGAATAACTTTGATGAGAAGCGAATCACACCATCTAGCGGTCGTTACACTGCTATGATTGTTCAAGTGACCTTTTGTGCTCGTTATTTATAAATACCCGCATCTGTACCTTGTAGTTCATTAGCTTTCTAAAATTTGGAAGTATCTCCAACAAAACGTCAGCTCCACATCAATTTATGAAGTTGTTATCCATAAAATAGCCTTGTGTTATTTTAAGAATAAAAAATCTCTTTAATTTAAATATTTAATCTCTCTAGCACTCAGATAAAGACTGCAGTGAACATGTGTAAATTTCAGGGATGTAGATGCAGTGACTAGTTTCCAGATTGAATTCAAATGTCTCACACATCACACATTCTGCTGGAATGGCAGTGTAAGAAAATATAGACAGACTATGTGCATGCTAGCACTCAGTAGCAGTGTGTGTCATTTTTTTTGCCATGAAAATTTATTTTGTTAGCTACTGACGAAAGTTGTATCCCTGTAATTTGCACGAGGCCAGTAGATAGAAGACTGTCACAAAATACAGTCTGAATTTGTATGTGAAATACAAGTATCTCAAACATGTGTATTTAACCCTACCTGGGGGGCTTTCTGCGCTATCTCCGGAACGACAAAAAATGGAGAGCTGAAACTCCGTGACTTTATAGTTTATCATATTGTGGTCATTTTGAGCCTATTTGCATAACCCCTCGAGCAGAGGATCATGGGAAAATTCAAGATGACGGCCACGTGGGGTACCAGAAAAGTGAAATTGCATAAATAAAAAAATCGGAAAATCTGACTGAATAATCGACGTCACGGTGACGTCTGTCATCAAAGCGGTCATCTTGGATTTTTTTACATTCTTTGGTAGAGTTTGACCCAAGGGTATAATGTGGTAAGTTTAAAACCCCTAGCTCAAGGGGTAAGAAAAATAATTAGGACCCCCCCCCCCCACCTCTCCCCCAAGGCCACAACAGGCTCCCCAAAACCCAGGCCAGATGGGCGCCCCCTCCCCCTCCCCCCCCCCAAAGGCCACAACAGGTCCAAAAAAGCCCAGGCCAGATGGGGTTAAGATGATGTCTGTGTAATAATAATAATTTGCTAAATAATGACCCAGAATGTAAGGCCAGATAAGTGATAAACTGATCCATGCCATCCGGGTTTGAACAGATGTCTGAGTCACTGCAATTGAGACCGAATCACTATGTGAAAACTAAATTTGATGGCTTGACACTGTTTATAATATAATGATAAGAATAATGTTGAAGGGACCATTACAAATTCTTAGAGAGACGAAGAGTTTATACCGGTCATTCTCATGGCATCAGATTGTATATCTCATATTGTCGTTGTTTACCGACGGTTTGGAGGTTACAAACTCTGACGTTGGGAGAATGATACCGGTAAGTCCCTTAAGTATTCGTGACCGAAAGTGAATATATATGTCGTGAAAAACTTACCACTTTCGAATAGTTTGTGCAGGTCAGTTCAGAAAAACGGACGTTTTCGTAAATTAGAGTCCCCATATTAAATGCCCATACCGTTCGACAAGGAAAGGACCGTGCACAATTGAATACGTCGACTGGATCAGATGTTTCTTTAATTTTGTGATATTTACCCCAGAGAGCGCTCTAAATGATATAAGATCGACAGCCACGAGACATTCACTATACTTTGTGTGTAGAATGAAGCCGAATATACTTCGGCGAAGTTCAGTGATACGAACACGTGTGGTCGAAGGGAAACCCCGAAGCAAAACCCGGGAAATGTTCGTTGTGCGTTTAGATTTGTCAGGCAATATTTCCCAATTTATCAAAGGATAAATAAAGTACTGATTGAGGTACTAAGGAGATCTGCATGTAGCATATTTCCCCTTATATTCATTATTTAAATCGTGGAGCTAGAAATGATTTAAATCCACTGCAAAGTATAAATCATCTATAGAAAAATCAGGTTTCCCGTCGGTTCTCAGTCATGCTTTCCCTGTGCGCTCGGGAATGGGAAATCTATTCACGTGACTGCTATTTTTAGATGTGAACTGAGACGGGTGTTGGGGAACAAAATGTAAGTTTTGATGGCATGGAATAGTTTTACGATCTTAAAAGTACAGTCGAGGTTGGTTGGAATCTATGATTTTGGAAAATGTTGCGTAATTAAATATATTGAATAAAAAGTTAAATACTTGGTGTTCAAGAAAGTTTTATTTGCACCTTTTCCCCCAGTATATTTTATTTTATTGTTGCAGAGAATTATGGGTTTATTTATTATTGTTTTGAAGTGTGAAAATATTATGGCGAACTGCAAGACTTCATACATATTTTATCGATGCTGTCATATACATTCTATGGACATTACGAGCTCTGCATCTACGTATTAATTCATCAGAAAATTGGTTCTATCTGTTTCAGATGTAAATGTATTCTGAAATATTTCAGACGAAAGACAGATCGATAGATGATGGTGACGAAACAGAAAAATTAATTCGCCTTTCAGAAAGTATAATTTAGAGAATAAGTAGACAGAAAACCTATTAGTTTATTCCATCTTTTTATTTTTTAAACCCAACCAACTATTCCGACTTCCACTTCAGTTGCTATCAAATTACCGCCTATGATCTCGGCTATCTTACGTAAACGTCTCTTCCGACATTCAACTTTTGTGTCAATAATCAGATCAGAAATAAAGTAATATCTTCACTAATAGTGTAAAAAAACTCACTCAAAACTTCTAATTTTCAAGGATTTTCAAGGCCTTTAATTTTCAATATAACAAGCAGCCAGAGGATGCTAGGCCCCCCGCCAAAATGGCAGCAATATTTATAAGCGCTGTCGGTTTCAGAAGATATTCATGAGAATGGCAACAGCTACTTCACAGGCGTAAGAAGCAGAGGGGTCTTTCCACCTTCCCAGGTTTTGAGATCAACTCCGAATGGCTGACTGAATGTTGATTGCTACTGTAATATATTTTCTTTACCATGCAGCATGAAAATTATGTAACCGAAATGCAACCCCAAGAGACAACTCATGGCATATTATCTGCAAACTAAATTTGACAAGAATATGAAGGCATCCTCAACCTATTGCCCAGAAACCAAATTTAGACTTTGCCACAAGGAGTCACCACCTGTAGGTGCAAGCCGGCAAAACACAATCCCAAATGACATCTCATGTCATGGTATCGGCATATGAACTTTGAGACTCTGAAGAGGGGTCCTCAAGTTATTGCCGGTACTAGATGCCCACCGGTGTTCATGTTATTTGGGGCGGGTCACATATGAATACAAAATTTGAGAATAATCTGATGAGCAGTTGCCAAATTATTGCCCGGAAACAAATTTTTCCACCAGGAGACGCCACCTGTAGGCAGAAGCGGGAACAATACAATCCCAAGGAACATGGTATCGTGGGGACATCTGCATACCAAATTTGAGAAGACTCCGATGAGGGTCCTCAAGTTATTGCCCAGAAACCAAATTTAGATTTTGACACCAGGTGACGCCACCTCTAGGCGCAAGTCAGTGAAATGCATTATCAAGCGACATCTTATGTCACGGTACATGCATACAAAATTTGAGAAGAATCCGATGGTCAGTTCTCAAGTTATTAGCCCGAAACGAATTTGTGATGTTGCCACCAGGTGGCGCCACCTGTGAGCGCAAGTGAGCGAAAGGCAATCCCAAGCAACAGCTCCTGGCATGGTAAATGCATGCCAAATTTGAGAAGAATCCGATGAGCCGCAACGTTTCTCATGTTACCCAGAAAGGTACATATGTAGGATATTTCAAAGAAATTCGACCAAGTGTTTCTAAGTTATCACTTGCAGCATGGAATAATGGAATGAACTCTAGTGGCGCCACCTCCGGGTGGATTTTGCTGAAACGCATCACCAATGGTGTTTTGTCGCAGGGAATGCATTTACCAAATTTCGAAGAAATCCGACAAATTGTTCGAAAGTTATCGCTCGCGAAGGATTTGAACAAACATGAACGGACATGCATTAAAGATTGGAACAAGACCCAGTGGCGCCACCTACAGGCGGATCTTGCTAAAACGTAATACCAGCGATGTCTTGTCGCAAAGAATGCAGATGCCAAATTTCGGAGGAATCCGACAAAGCATTTAGGAGTTATCGCTTATGCAGTATTTGCACGGACATGCACTAAATATTGGAACAAGACCCAGTGGCGCCACCTACAGGCGGATCTTGCTGAAACGTAATACCAACAGACGTCTTGTCGCAAAGAATGCAGATGCCAAATTTCGGAGGAATCCGACAAAGCAGTTAGGAGTTATCGCTTATGAAGCATTTGCACGAACATCCACTAAAGATTGGAACAAGACCCAGTGGCGCCACCTACAGGTGGATCTTGCTGAAACGTAATACCAACAGACGTCTTGTCGCAAAGAATGCAGATGCCAAATTTCGGAGGAATCCGACAAAGCATTTAGGAGTTATCGCTTACGAAGTATTTGCACGGACATGCACTGACATGCACTAAAGATTGGAACAAGACCCAGTGGCGCCACCTACAGGCGGATCTTGCTGAAACGTAGTACCAAGAGATATCTTGTCGCAAAGAATGCAGATGCCAAATTTCGGAGGAATCCGACAAAGCATTTAGAAGTTATTGCTTACGAAGTATTTGCACGGACATGTCCGTGCATGCACGGACACATAGAAGCAAGACCCCAGTGGCGCCACCTACAGGCGGATCTTGCTGAAACGTAATACCAAGAGACGCCTTGTCGCAAAGAATGCAGATGCCAAATTTCGGAGGAATCCGACAAAGCATTTAGAAGTTATTGCTTACGAAGTATTTGCACGGACATGTCCGTGCATGCACGGACACATAGAAGCAAGAACCATTTTAAAGTCCCCGGCCGCGTTGCGGCGGGGGACAAAAATTAACCACTTTTACAAACTTTTAAGGACGCATGCGAACCATGTAACAATGACACCGTGCACAATGACGCCGTTTCACGCTGTTTACGACTATGAAGATTCCGATGCAGCCATATGTCACGGTTAATCCTGCACGTCACAGCTTTCCTTCCATGATAATTCTTGTTTTATATTTTCAGACTTCCAGACATGCAGAACTTTGGTGTTGACGACCGTGGTCAAAGGCCGGCGACTAGACGGATACACCAACCAAAAATTAAAACTGTGATCACAAGTTGGGATCACCTGTAAATAAATATTTTTCGTACAGTTCTTGTATATAAATAAATTTCTTAACTAAGTAAACAGATATATTACTATATTTTTCAGTCTGAAGTGAAAACCGATGACGACAAAGAAACGCAGGTAACCCGACGACCAACAGAGACGTCGCAATTTTGAAGAGATTGAAAGTTTCTTGAATTGTTCAGGTTTCATTGAAAACACCCTTTCTGGCAATATTAGTGTATCCTGTTTACGACAAACACTCCTTTGGTCCTAAACCATGCACCTGGTACAGTCTGGGTTAGTTTGTGAGAATTCCTGTTCCTCTGACGGCCCCCAGTCCGTTCTGGTCCACCATTCGGCATCATAAATTACTTACCTCATACATCGTACATGCCAAATACAAATAGGATACATGATTTCTGTAGATTAGCATAAGGTGTGAAAGAGTTCATATCTGTATTATTTCATCAATATACTTCACATTAAATATAATATGGTTATGTCATATACACAATTGGGAATGAAAGCAGATGGAGCAGTTGAATGGCTTTCCGTCAATTAACATTATACAGAAGTATTCAGAAGTTGCTAGTGGTCATCCGATCTGCTCTTCGTTTTTCATTGGCTCCCAGTTGAATACTACATTGTCCACTCACAGTAATTACAGTGGGTTATAATTATAGACATACATTTCGCCAAGTTTTAATATAAGCATTGTGGGGAGATGTGTTGATATAGGCTAATTTTGTACAGCAATCTCAAATTTCTTTACTCAATGATGGGAATGTATACGGACAGGTGGGGCATTTGAATGGCTTTGTTCCATTATGCTGTTTGTGGTAAATTACGCCTTTGGTCCTCTTGTACTCTGGGATTCTGTCTCCAACTCAGAGTTAGTATGCTCAATATCAATCGCCATCTGAAAAAGAAAAAGAAGAATTACTGACTTGAATTCATCCGGAATATCAATAAAGACCAAATAATGAGCGTAAACTTGACGGGCTGCATATCATTATTGCGGATAGATGGGCTATTTGAATGTCTTTCCACCGTTATGCAGTCTGGTTGTCTTTTACACTGTTTTGGCATCTACAAAATAGGGGGTTTACACCCGATGTAAATCACCATCTGGGGAAAAAAGAGGACAACATTCAGTGTATGTTCGGTGGAATAATTATTTATCACAGTTTGCTTGCTGAAAAGTTGAATACAAGAGCCCAACTTTTTTCGGTATATGCGTCACCGCAACTTCTACGGCCGTAAAATATTCTGAATCGCCGCGTTCGTTGAAAATGATACGCTTCTAAATTATTTTTGTCTAAACAGTACAAAAATATGTTTTCAGTATCATAGCTGGGAATCTCAACATTCGTATCAAAAGGGGGAAAAAACGAAGTCAGACCCAAACAGGCGCGTTTCTCGTTTTTGGTTGCACGGCGCACATGGCATACAGTCGCCAAAATTAATGCAACTATATCCCGACTGTGGGCGGATGTATTTCATTTAGATCGTGTACCTCTCAGGATTCGGGGATAATAGTTCAGTTATCGTATATTTCCCCAAAAATGGGGTTGATCGTAAATCGAAAGATGGCAGTATATTTTGATATATTGACCAGTTGGGACGGCAAAAATCACTATGAGTGAACAACAACGGTAGCGTTACGGAGTAGTGATTGAATAGGACGCTCACAGGTGTAGAACAGTTGATGTTAGAATAATGTGTTTAATAAAAAGAAATATGTGTATACGGGGAGATTTGTTAACAGACCAGGTAGTAGTAGTATTAACGGATTACAGCGCGTATTGACCTACTTTTTTGTTCCCCCGGGTAAAATTTGTGGCGGAAGTGTGGCGGGGTTTCCCAGTGGGGGATTCCCCAGTGGGGGTTTCCCAATGACGATCACGTGATCAAGGCATGTCCTGACTTGTTTTGGATTGTACAGTTCTGCCATACGGAGGATGGGTACTAGTATTTCGCTGACGTCCTAGTAATAAACATAATCTATAGGTGTTGTACCATGTTAATGTGGGAGTGGGGTCAAAATGGCGGTTGATGTGGGATGGGACAAAATGGCGGCCTGTGGGATGGGACAAAATGGCGGTTGATGTGGGCTGGGACAAAATGGCGGCTGATGTGGGATGGGACAAAATGGCGGCTGATGTGGGATGGGACAAAATGGCGGCTGATGTGGGATGGGACAAAATGGCGGCTGATGTGGGATGGGACAAAATGGCGGCCTGTGGGGTCAAAATGGCGGCCTGTGGGATGGGACAAAATGGCGGCTGATGTGGGATGGGACAAAATGGCGGCTGATGTGGGTGGTGGGGTCAAAATGGCGGCTGATGTGGGAGTGTGGTCAAAATGGCGGCTGATGTGGGAGTGGGGTCAAAATGGCGGCTGATGTGGGTGGTGGGGTCAAAATGGCGGCTGATGTGGGTGGTGTGGTCAAAATGGCGGCTGATGTGGGAGTGGGGTATCAATGTGAAGCCTAGGTGAAGGGGCATTCAGGCAATGGGGTGGGTGCATGTAAAATTTTTCCTAAAAAAATACGGAACTCGGACTTTATCGAAAAATCCGGGAAAATACCTATATGGGGTATGGGGGTATATAGGTCGCCGGGCTTAACGGGGCTCGCCTGTCAATAGAGTTATCTCCCCTAGTTCCTGGGTGGGTGTATGTAAAAATTTTCCTGAAAAAATACGGAACACGGACTTACGGGAAAATGCCTATATGGGGTATGGGAGGTATAGGACCATCCTGGGAAACCTACTTCTCGACATTTGCGGTATAGGTTGTGGGGTCTCGTTTTCTTAGTCTCGTCAAGACAAACATGATAAGAAGTGTCCCGGAGCGAAACGGTGAAATTTTTGAAAAAGTCACCGAGCCCCATATAGTCCCATACTGGGGTATAGGATCAATGTTTGCCCCCCTGGGAAACGTACTTCTATACATTTGCGGTAGGGTTGTGGGGTCTCGTTTTACTCGTCTCGTCATTTAGAACATGATAGGAAGTGTCCCCGTGCGAATCGGTGAAATTTTTGAAAAAGTACGATATAGCCCCATATAGTCCCATACTGGGGGTATAGGATCAATGTTTGTCCCCCTGGGAAACGTACTTCTATACATTTGCGGTAGGGTTGTGGGGTCTCGTTTTACTCGTCTCGTCATTTAGAACATGATAGGAAGTGTCCCCGTGCGAATCGGTGAAATTTTTGAAAAAGTACGATATAGCCCCATATAGTTCCATACTGGGGTATAGGATCAATGTTTGTCCCCCTGGGAAACCTACTTCTATACATTTGCGGTAGGGTTGTGGGGTCTCGTTTTACTCGTCTCGTCATTTAGAACATGATAGGAAGTGTTGCGGAGCGAATCGGTGAAATTTTTGAAAAAAGTCACCAAGGCCTGGGTAGGCCCATAGGCCTATACTGCATGGCTATGGGTGTATAGGGCCATACGGGGTGGACATGTTGGAGTCTAGGTGAGTCCCTAATGGTCCAATGGGGTCGAGTGAGGTCTTATTTTGAAGCCCTCGTGAAGGAGCATCCCACTGGACTAATGGTTCGTCCGTGTTCAATAGTCTGCGCATGCGCAGTCTGGCCCGTATATAGAAACCAGGCATTTTGGGGGGTATGTGGGTGTGTGTTTGGGGTAGAGATGGACTATTCACGGTTCGAATGGGTCGTGGAAGGTGTCAAAGTGAAGCTTGTGTGGGTTAGAGTCAGGACGGCGTGGATGTGGGGTTGGAATATCGGCATTCTGCGCATGCGCGGTGGTCAAAGGGTATGAAAATAGCCGTTTTGGGAGCTAGGGGAGCAACTAATGTTCCGATTGGGTCGAATGAGGTATCAAAGTGAAGCATTCGTGAAGGGGCAGCTGATGGGTTGGGTGTGTGGTAGGAATATCATTCTGCGCATGCGCAGACGCACTGCGGAGCTCTCGTCCAATCAGAAGCGAGTATTTCAAATCCGTCACAGAGCTCTCAGCGAATCAGAAGCGAGTATTTTGACCCGGTGCATTATGGGACATATCCAAGATGACGGCACGTATGTTCAAGATGGCGGCACATCCGGTGTCGAAAACTGGCCATTTCTTCGGGATGTGGTCACCTAGTGTCGAAAACTGGACCCTGTATGGGTCCCGCTAGCGCCTTGACGCCATGATATAGACCGGAGAGAGAAAACAACAACAACAAGGATGACACATGAGGGAACAACATGGCGGTTGATGTGGGCTGGGACAAAATGGCGGCTGATGTGGGATGGGACAAAATGGCGGCTGATGTGGGATGGGACAAAATGGCGGCTGATGTGGGATGGGATAAAATGGCGGCCTGTGGGGTCAAAATGGCGGCCTGTGGGATGGGACAAAATGGCGGCTGATGTGGGATGGGACAAAATGGCGGCTGATGTGGGTGGTGGGGTCAAAATGGCGGCTGATGTGGGAGTGTGGTCAAAATGGCGGCTGATGTGGGAGTGGGGTCAAAATGGCGGCTGATGTGGGTGGTGGGGTCAAAATGGCGGCTGATGTGGGTGGTGTGGTCAAAATGGCGGCTGATGTGGGAGTGGGGTATCAATGTGAAGCCTAGGTGAAGGGGCATTCAGGCAATGGGGTGGGTGCATGTAAAATTTTTCCTAAAAAAATACGGAACTCGGACTTTATCGAAAAATCCGGGAAAATACCTATATGGGGTATGGGGGTATATAGGTCGCCGGGCTTAACGGGGCTCGCCTGTCAATAGAGTTATCTCCCCTAGTTCCTGGGTGGGTGTATGTAAAAATTTTCCTGAAAAAATACGGAACACGGACTTACGGGAAAATGCCTATATGGGGTATGGGAGGTATAGGACCATCCTGGGAAACCTACTTCTCGACATTTGCGGTATAGGTTGTGGGTCTCGTTTTCTTAGTCTCGTCAAGACAAACATGATAAGAAGTGTCCCGGAGCGAATCGGTGAAATTTTTGAAAAAGTACGATATAGCCTCATATAGTCCCATACTGGGGTATAGGATCAATGTTTGCCCCCCTTGGAAACGTACTTCTATACATTTGCGGTAGGGTTGTGGGGTCTCAGTTTACTCGTCTCGTCATTTAGAACATGATAGGAAGTGTCCCCGTGCGAATCGGTGAAATTTTTGAAAAAGTACGATATAGCCCCATATAGTCCCATACTGGGGTATAGGATCAATGTTTGTCCCCCTGGGAAACGTACTTCTATACATTTGCGGTAGGGTTGTGGGGTCTCGTTTTACTCGTCTCGTCATTTAGAACATGATAGGAAGTGTCCCTGCGAATCGGTGAAATTTTTGAAAAAGTACGATATAGCCCCATATAGTTCCATACTGGGGTATAGGATCAATGCTTGTCCCCCTGGGAAACCTACTTCTATACATTTGCGGTAGGGTTGTGGGGTCTCGTTTTACTCGTCTCGTCATTTAGAACATGATAGGAAGTGTCCCCGTGCGAATCGGTGAAATTTTTTAAAAAAGTCACCAAGGCCTGGGTAGGCCCATAGGCCTATACTGCATGGCTATGGGTGTATAGGGACATACGGGGTGGACATGTTGGAGTCTAGGCGAGTCCCTAATGGTCCAATGGGGTCGAGTGAGGTCTTATTTTGAAGCCCTCGTGAAGGAGCATCCCACTGGACTAATGGTTCGTCCGTGTTCAATAGTCTGCGCATGCGCAGTCTGGCCCGTATTATAGAAACCAGGCATTTTGGGGGGTATGTGGGTGTGTGTTTGGGGTAGAGATGGACTATTCACTGTTCGAATGGGTCGTGGAAGGTGTCAAAGTGAAGCTTGTGTGGGTTAGAGTCAGGACGGCGTGGATGTGGGGTTGGAATATCGGCATTCTGCGCATGCGCGGTGGTCAAAGGGTATGAAAATAGCCGTTTTGGGAGCTAGGGGAGCAACTATTGGTCCGATTGGGTCGAATGAGGTATCAAAGTGAAGCATTCGTGAAGGGGCAGCTGATGGGTTGGGTGTGTGGTAGGAATATCATTCTGCGCATGCGCAGACGCACTGCGGAGCTCTCGTCCAATCAGAAGCGAGTATTTCAAATCCGTCACAGAGCTCTCAGCGAATCAGAAGCGAGTATTTTGACCCGGTGCATTATGGGACATATCCAAGATGGCGGCACGTATGTTCAAGATGGCGGCACATCCGGTGTCGAAAACTGGCCATTTCTTCGGGATGTGGTCACCTAGTGTCGAAAACTGGACCCTGTATGGGTCCCGCTAGCGCCTTGACGCCATGATATAGACCGGAGAGAGAAAACAACAACAACAAGGATGACACATGAGGGAACAACATGGCGGTTGATGTGGGCTGGGACAAAATGGCGGCTGATGTGGGATGGGACAAAATGGCGGCTGATGTGGGATGGGACAAAATGGCGGCTGATGTGGGATGGGACAAAATGGCGGCTGATGTGGGATGGGACAAAATGGCGGCCTCTGGGGTCAAAATGGCGGCCTGTGGGATGGGACAAAATGGCGGCTGATGTGGGATGGGACAAAATGGCGGCTGATGTGGATGGTGGGGTCAAAATGGCGGCTGATGTGGGAGTGTGGTCAAAATGGCGGCTGATGTGGGAGTGGGGTCAAAATGGCGGCTGATGTGGGTGGTGGGGTCAAAATGGCGGCTGATGTGGGATGGGACAAAATGGCGGCTGATGTGGGATGGGACAAAATGGCGGCTGATGTGGGATGGGACAAAATGGCGGCCTGTGGGGTCAAAATGGCGGCCTGTGGGATGGGACAAAATGGCGGCTGATGTGGTATGGGACAAAATGGCGGCTGATGTGGGTGGTGGGTTCAAAATGGCGGCTGATGTGGGAGTGTGGTCAAAATGGCGGCTGATGTGGGAGTGGGGTCAAAATGGCGGCTGATGTGGGTGGTGGGGTCAAAATGGCGGCTGATGTTGGTGGTGTGGTCAAAATGGCGGCTGATGTGGGAGTGGGGTATCAATGTGAAGCCTAGGTGAAGGGGCATTCAGGCAATGGGGTGGGTGCATGTAAAATTTTTCCTAAAAAAATACGGAACTCGGACTTTATCGAAAAATCCGGGAAAATACCTATATGGGGGTATATAGATCGCCGGGCTTAACGGGGCTCGCCTGTCAATAGAGTTATCTCCCCTAGTTCCTGGGTGGGTGTATGTAAAAATTTTCCTGAAAAAATACGGAACACGGACTTACGGGAAAATGCCTATATGGGGTATGGGAGGTATAGGACCATCCTGGGAAACCTACTTCTCGACATTTGCGGTATAGGTTGTGGGGTCTCGTTTTCTTAGTCTCGTCAAGACAAACATGATAAGAAGTGTCCCGGAGCGAAACGGTGAATTTTTTTGAAAAAAGTCACCGAGCCCCATATAGTCCCATACTGGGGTATAGGATCAATGTTGCTTTAGCAGAGCATGCTTCTATACATTTGCGGTAGGTTGTGGGGTCTCGTTTTACTCGTCTCGTCATTTAGAGCATGATAGGAAGTGTCCCCGTGCAGATCGGTGAAATTTTTGAAAAAGTACGATATAGCCCCACTTCTCCAGTCCCATACTGGGGTGCTATCTAGGATCAATGTTTGTCCCCCTGGGAAACCTACTTCTATACATTTGCGGTAGGGTTGTGGGGTCTCGTTTTACTCGTCTCGTCATTTAGAACATGATAGGAAGTGTCCCTGCGAATCGGTGAAATTTTTGAAAAAGTACGATATAGCCCCATATAGTTCCATACTGGGGTATAGGATCAATGCTTGTCCCCCTGGGAAACCTACTTCTATACATTTGCGGTAGGGTTGTGGGGTCTCGTTTTACTCGTCTCGTCATTTAGAACATGATAGGAAGTGTCCCCGTGCGAATCGGTGAAATTTTTTTAAAAAGTCACCAAGGCCTGGGTAGGCCCATAGGCCTATACTGCATGGCTATGGGTGTATAGGGACATACGGGGTGGACATGTTGGAGTCTAGGCGAGTCCCTAATGGTCCAATGGGGTCGAGTGAGGTCTTATTTTGAAGCCCTCGTGAAGGAGCATCCCACTGGACTAATGGTTCGTCCGTGTTCAATAGTCTGCGCATGCGCAGTCTGGCCCGTATTATAGAAACCAGGCATTTTGGGGGGTATGTGGGTGTGTGTTTTGGGTAGAGATGGACTATTCACGGTTCGAATGGGTCGTGGAAGGTGTCAAAGTGAAGCTTGTGTGGGTTAGAGTCAGGACGGCGTGGATGTGGGGTTGGAATATCGGCATTCTGCGCATGCGCGATGGTCAAAGGGTATGAAAATAGCCGTTTTGGGAGCTAGGGGAGCAACTATTGGTCCGATTGGGTCGAATGAGGTATCAAAGTTAAGCATTCGTGAAGGGGCAGCTGATGGGTTGGGTGTGTGGTAGGAATATCATTCTGCGCATGCGCAGACGCACTGCGGAGCTCTCGTCCAATCAGAAGCGAGTATTTCAAATCCGTCACAGAGCTCTCAGCGAATCAGAAGCGAGTATTTTGACCCGGTGCATTATGGGACATATCCAAGATGACGGCACGTATGTTCAAGATGGCGGCACATCCGGTGTCGAAAACTGGCCATTTCTTCGGGATGTGGTCACCTAGTGTCGAAAACTGGACCCTGTATGGGTCCCGCTAGCGCCTTGACGCCATGATATAGACCGGAGAGAGAAAACAACAACAAGGATGACACATGAGGGAACAACATGGCGGTTGATGTGGGCTGGGACAAAATGGCGGCTGATGTGGGATGGGACAAAATGGCGGCTGATGTGGGATGGGACAAAATGGCGGCTGATGTGGGATGGGACAAAATGGCGGCTGATGTGGGATGGGACAAAATGGCGGCCTGTGGGGTCAAAATGGCGGCCTGTGGGATGGGACAAAATGGCGGCTGATGTGGGATGGGACAAAATGGCGGCTGATGTGGGTGGTGGGGTCAAAATGGCGGCTGATGTGGGAGTGTGGTCAAAATGGCGGCTGATGTGGGAGTGGGGTCAAAATGGCGGCTGATGTGGGTGGTGGGGTCAAAATGGCGGCTGATGTGGGTGGTGTGGTCAAAATGGCGGCTGATGTGGGAGTGGGGTATCAATGTGAAGTCTAGGTGAAGGGGCATTCAGGCAATGGGGTGGGTGCATGTAAAATTTTTCCTAAAAAAATACGGAACTCGGACTTTATCGAAAAATCCGGGAAAATACCTATATGGGGTATGGGGGTATATAGGTCGCCGGGCTTAACGGGGCTCGCCTGTCAATAGAGTTATCTCCCCTAGTTCCTGGGTGGGTTTATGTAAAAAAATTCCTGAAAAAATACGGAACACGGACTTACGGGAAAATGCCTATATGGGGTATGGGAGGTATAGGACCATCCTGGGAAACCTACTTCTCGACATTTGCGGTATAGGTTGTGGGGTCTCGTTTTGTTAGTCTCGTCAAGACAAACATGATAAGAAGTGTTCCGGAGCGAAACGGTGAAATTTTTGAAAAAAGTCACCGAGCCCCATATAGTCCCATACTGGGGTATAGGATCAATGTTTGCCCCCCTTGGAAACGTACTTCTATACATTTGCGGTAGGGTTGTGGGGTCTCGTTTTACTCGTCTCGTCATTTAGAACATGATAGGAAGTGTCCCCGTGCGAATCGGTGAAATTTTTGAAAAAGTACGATATAGCCTCATATAGTCCCATACTGAGGGTATAGGATCAATGTTTGTCCCCTGGGAAACGTACTTCTATACATTTGCGGTAGGGTTGTGGGGTCTCGTTTTACTCGTCTCGTCATTTAGAACATGATAGGAAGTGTCCCCGTGCGAATCGGTGAAATTTTTGAAAAAGTACGATATAGCCTCATATAGTCCCATACTGAGGGTATAGGATCAATGTTTGTCCCCTGGGAAACGTACTTCTATACATTTGCGGTAGGGTTGTGGGGTCTCGTTTTACTCGTCTCGTCATTTAGAACATGATAGGAAGTGTCCCCGTGCGAATCGGTGAAATTTTTTAAAAAAGTCACCAAGGCCTGGGTAGGCCCATAGGCCTATACTGCATGGCTATGGGTGTATAGGGACATACGGGGTGGACATGTTGGAGTCTAGGCGAGTCCCTAATGGTCCAATGGGGTCGAGTGAGGTCTAATTTTGAAGCCCTCGTGAAGGAGCATCCCACTGGACTAATGGTTCGTCCGTGTTCAATAGTTTGCGCATGCGCAGTCTGGCCCGTAGTATAGAAACCAGGTATGTTGGGGGGTATGTGGGCGTGTGTTTGGGGTAGAGATGGACTATTCACTGTTCGAATGGGTCGTGGAAGGTGTCAAAGTGAAGCTTGTGTGGGTTAGAGTCAGGACGGCGTGGATGTGGGGTTGGAATATCGGCATTCTGCGCATGCGCGGTGGTCAAAGGGTATGAAAATAGCCGTTTTGGGAGCTAGGGGAGCAACTATTGGTCCGATTGGGTCGAATGAGGTATCAAAGTGAAGCATTCGTGAAGGGGCAGCTGATGGGTTGGGTGTGTGGTAGGAATATTATTCTGCGCATGCGCAGACGCACTGCGGAACTCTCGTCCAATCAGAAGCGAGTATTTCAAATCCGTTACAGAGCTCTCAGCGAATCAGAAGCGAGTATTTTGACCCGGTGCATTATGGGACATATCCAAGATGGCGGCACGTATGTTCAAGATGGCGGTACATCCGGTGTCGAAAACTGGCCATTTCTTCGGGATGTGGTCAGCTAGTGTCGAAAACTGGACCCTGTATGGGTCCCGCTAGCCCCTTGACGCCATGATATAGACCGGAGAGAGAAAACAACAACAACAAGGATGACACATGAGGGAACAACAACAACAACAAGTTTTTTTTCATATAGTTTATTTTCCGCTCCATCATAACATACCCACGCTGGGGGAGCCGCGTTGGGTATGTTTAAAATTCAAAAAAGACTCTTGTCCAATCAGAGACCGCCATTTGCATCTGTCCTATTCATTCCTGTCCGTTAGATGTATTCTTGTCCAATCAGATGTCGCCATTTCAGAGAGTTCCTTCTTCGGTCATGTTCATTCTGAACCGTTTATTCTAATCATCGTCGGACAGGCCCGGATATTCTTCGGGCAGCATGTCCTGAAACAGTTGTTTGCGCATTCTGATCGCATTTTCCAGGGCCTTTTTGGGTGGTAGCCCCATAGCCTCTTCCAAGTGACACTTGGTCTTCATGATGGACCTGTGCGTGGGGTCGCCTTTCATTTCAAGTGGTAGTAAGGTATACTGTTCATAGATCGCCATGGCTGTTTTCCTGATGCGGGAGCGCATTTGGGTGTACATCTGTTGTAAATTATCCTCTCCGGCATCCTCGATCGCTTCAGCGTGAGTATTGATAGCTGCTGTCACAATACGATCCCAGAAGGTAGGTTCTGCTTCACTTTCCTGGGATGTAGGCTGACTCTCTGAGGTCAAGCTCTCCATATCAGTAGATATACTGTCAGCAATCTTGGATTCGGTATCAGTCGATGCACTCTCATCAATCTCTGTATCAGTATCTGCCTCAACTGGCTCCTCGGCGTCTTCAGTCCCATGTATATTTTTCTGGTGTCATAGCATCCTTATCATTATTATCTTTGATGACGTGTGTTCACACTCCAAGAACAAGTATACAAGCCATGTTGACGGTTTGGGCAATAAGCTGTGCGTGTTAGGTAACGGTCATCAACGCTTAGCTCAACGCTTCAACGCCCTGGTAGAATTAGCTCCAGAAGCTCTGATTTCATGGAATTGACATCAATTCATCGAAATGCAGTGACGCCGTATCTTACCCGTTATTATTGCACTTAACGCTCGTCTCAACGCTTTAACACACTTTCTTAATGCTTTAACGTTGTTTAATGATGCGTTTGAACAAATGTTTCTTTTGTGCTATTGCTCTGACATACGCCGCTTTCCAGTTCATGCCCGAGGTTTTCAACATCGACGCTGTTCTTTCAATTTCCATATGGACTGGGTCCTTATCCAACAATTTCATATAGGTCAGTAAGTCGACATACTGTTGACGTAAAGCCCGTCGTAGTCTGGGTGCCAATCTGTTATGGGCTAAAATTGCAGCTTCCTCTTTCGAATACCCTTTGCGTTGAAACTTGTTTCCTGTGGCCTCCAACATCCCACCCATCTCGGCGTCCATGCTTTCTT
>JAVTVY010007865.1:0-43394 GCA_036873755.1 Hanleya hanleyi
GCGCAAAGGTTTCCACCGCACCGCGCAAGAAGATGTCCATAAACATACCCACTCTCCTGGTATGTTCTGACCCGACATTGTCTGAATATTTACTGTGGTCATATTCACAGTTCCGTAAATATATGTAGTATATATATACGTCAGAGCAATGTTTCGTGATAATTTCGGGAGTTATCTTCGGTAACTCCACAGGCATATCTCTCTTCAGGGGCCGCCTTTTAATACAGGAAGGTGTTAGCCATCAAATCTTCGATTTGCGTAGCAGTTCCTTTAAGTTTCTCCTCCTCTTTAATCATCCGTTAGAAGTCAGAAATAATATTCCTATTTCCAGTGACTGGTATTGGTATAGAAGAAAAACCCTTGGGCAGCAGTAAGATGTCGTCATGGGACAGCCGCAGTTTAGAGATGTTTCTGATGTATGTCATGGCTAATGCAATTTCCACATATCTCAACATATTTCATCTGTTTACTTTTCTTGGATCGTTGTTTCTGTAGAGATGTGTAGTTTTCATTCTGCCTCTTCGAGTCAGATTGAATTCAGTAGAGTCAGTAATTAGCTTCGAAGATCTGTGTAAATTACTCCCTCTTTCAAACACAAAAGCCGGAGGGTATGGACATCAGTAGGTTGTCGTCATCGGACAGCCTCAGTATAGAGTTGTTTCTTATGTTAGTCTTGGCTAGTACCAATCTCGCTTCGCGAGATCCTTATCGACATTTTTCAACATATTTCTACCGACAGATTGTCGGGGCGGCGATGGGGGCGGTCCCCTCTCCAGAGTTATGCGACATCGCGATCTTCAGACACATCAACCAACTATTAAACAGGTTCCCGCAACGAGATAACATCCTGTTTCATAAACGATTCAGAGATGATGGATGCATTATATATAATGGCCCGGAAAAGGAGATAGTAAACTTCTTTGATATGGCGAACACGGCACATCCATTACTCAAGTTTACATACGAGATCTCTGATACGAATGCTACGTTCCTAGACACGGTTATTTTCAAAGGAAAAAGATTCCAGGACAACTCGACACTGGACATCAAATGCCACACCAAACCGACGGAAACCTACCAATACATCCACAGAAAATCAGCACATCCACAATCTTGCTTTAAGTCCTTTATTAAAGGAGAGATTGTGCGATACGCCAGAAACTGTAACAACCACAGTGATTTCTTGGAAAAAGTTGCCGTTTTTGAAACCAAACTCAGGCTGAGAGGTTACGAGAAAAAGAAATTCAAACCTGTATCTCTGAAGTCAACCACTCGAACAGAATGAGTCTTTTAAGGCGAAAGACTAACAGCCGAAATGAACTAATCAAGACGAAGAAACCAGTGCGTTTCATCACGACATTCCACCCTGCTGCCCATCATGTCACGAGGATTATTAGGAAATACTGGTATCTTATTCAAGAGAACAAAGAAACCAATATGATATTTCCTACCCGCCCGACCTGTGTCTTTAAAAGAGGGAGAAACTTGAAGGAACTGCTACGCAAATCGAGGATTTGATGGCTTACATCTTCCTGTATTAAAAGGCGGCCCCTGAAGAGAGATATGCCTGTGGAGTTATCGAAGATAACTCCCGAAATTATCACGAAACATTGCTCTGACGTATATATATACTACATATATTTACGGAACTGTGAATATGACCACAGTAAATATTCAGACAATGTCGGGTCAGAACATACCAGGAGAGTGGGTGTGTTTATGGACATTTTCTTGCAAAGAACAGAAACGACTCAATACAAGTAAACATATGAAATATGTTGAAAATGTCGATAAGGATCTCGCGAAGCGAGATTGGCATTAGCCAAGCTTCTGACTTTGAACGGATGACCAAGAACATGCGATGCAGTGATCGATTTTCCGATTCTACACCAATCCAAAAGACACATCCATTTTACGGCAAATCCGAATTCCAGTCACCACTTGGATTGAACAGCACGGAGAATTATCTGTATGCCACAAGACTTGGGCTAACTTCATATACGCGAAGCGTATACGGAGATAATCTATCTACGGGGGAGCGGAAGTCGCTTAGTAAACTGAGGTCCGATAACTTGAATTATAGTTATCACCAAATTGGATAAGAATAACACGACTGTTATTCTAGACAATGATCGATATATAGCTGAAGCCTACGCTCAGCTGTATGACAAACATTACGTCGAAATCCCTGAGATCGATATCAACTCAACGCATAAAAAGGTGCTAAACCTAATGTGCCATACAATTGTCTAATGGGAACTTATTAGACAGGAATACCATCAACAGAAAAGGACAGGAACGACTCAAGACAAGTAAACATATGAAATATGTTGAAAAATGTCGATAAGGATCACGCGAAGCGAGATTGGTATTAGCCAAGACTAACATAAGAAACAACTCTTTTCTGAGGCGGTCCGATGACGACAACCTACTGATGTCCATACCCTCCGGCTTTTGTGTTTGAAAGAGGGAGAAATTTACACAGATCTTCGAAGCTAATTACTGACTCTACTGAATTCAATCTGACTCGAAGAGGCAGAATGAAAACTACACATCTCTACAGAAACAACGACCCAAGAAAAGTAAACATATGAAATATGTTGAGATATGTGGAAATTGCATTAGCCATGACATACATCAGAAACATCTCTAAACTGAGGCTGTCCCATGACGACATCTTACTGCTGCCCAAGGGTTTTTCTTCTATACCAACACCAGTCACTGGAAATAGGAATATTATTTCTGACTTCTAACGGATGATTAAAGAGGAGGAAAAACTTAAAGGAACTGCTACGCAAATCGAAGATTTTATGGCTAACACCTTCCTGTATTAAAAGGCGGCCCCTGAAGAGAGATATGCCTGTGGAGTTATCGAAGATAACTCCCGAAATTATCACGAAACATTGCTCTGACGTATATATATACTACATATATTTACGGAACTGTGAATATGACCACAGTAAATATTCAGACAATGTCGGGTCAGAACATACCAGGAGAGTGGGTGTGTTTATGGACATTTTCTTGCACTGAACCGCCCGGTATAACTGTACGATATGTACACTGTCGTTTCAGCGCCCGGATCATTTACAGCGCCACACACGTGCACGCCATGAAGTACCCAAGCGTCCATGCGAAGAATGTGGTCGGCTTTTCAAACTGACCAGTCAGTTGCTGCGACACCAACGCACACGACACCCTGTTCCGCAGCCACGTTTGCAGATAGAAGAGCCCGTAGGCATCAATATCGAAACAGGGGGAACTCCCACCCATCGCACGAGGGCCGATGATGATGATGTCGCCCTAATTCAACAGTCAAATTCCGACGACAAGACCTTGGGCCAGATTTTGTACGACGTGGAGGGCAAAGTACACTTCGTGGACGAAGCCATAAATGTTCCCAGCGATCTGTCACACGAAGACCATCCAGTGAGTGACATTTATCGGCGCCATTGGCCCATGATCCGGCACTGTTTCTACCGTCATCGCCCTATTCAAGATATCTACAATTTCCGACTGACTGACCTCGCCCGTCTACGTAGCTACGTGGAAGCCATCTTCAATGATCAAACTACGGCCTTCAAATTGAATCTGGCGTTTGGTTATGTGCTGCAGCATAAAGAGACAGTCCAAGTCCGATATTTTTACCCGAGTAGTAACATCCGGGTATTTGACCAACCGTTTACCATCATTAACCGAGTTTCGCTAGAGACGATGCTGGAGAAACTGGACACCGTGGACCCCTTGGAATGGGCCCAACAACAACGCCCCAACACCAAGTGGACAGTGGAGAGTGTAACCAATGTTACGTTTTTCGTTACCAAGCTGACCGACCACTCCCATCGGCTGAATGCGTCACTCATGCACTGATGAATACCATAACATGCCGTACATACTCTATATGTCTACATGTTGATCGTTGACGGTACGGAGGTGACCGAAGAGACACGGATGTTACCGAAGATGTCACGGCTCGGCCCTCGACTTGGGGATAGTTGAACTGAGTGTGCTAAAAATAGATCACCAGCTAGCGTGCTATAAAAGGGAGGCGGCCTGGCCGTTTCATCAGACACTCTGTCAACCACCAAGATGTTCACTTGCACAACCTGCCAGAAGCTGTTTACTCGTCTAGATACGTTACGACGCCACGAGGCCTCCACCCACAACGATGCTCGGTATACTTGTATAATCTGCGCACGGTCATTCAATCGGAAGGATCATTTACTGCGTCATGAGAGGGTACTCCACGCGGGTGCGACGGTACTATGTAATGATTGTGGTCGACTCTTCAAACGACCCAGTCGGTTTAGACAGCACCAACGTTTGATGCATGCCCCGTCTCTACGGTTTGGGCGACAACTTTCCACTAAAGAGGAGCCGCGGAAGGTCAGACCCAGTGAAGATGAACCCGGAGAGACGAACGCCACTGGTGATGCGATGACGAAGAGCCTGCCTATACCCACGGTCCAGGAGGGCCTGGATATCCAGCCGGACCCCTCCGTTACGGTTTCGAGTCATACGCCTGACAACATCGAACATTTTCTGGACGAGCCCATAACTGTTCCTAGCGATCTCTTACAGGACGCCCAGCCAGTGAGTGACATTTATCGGCGCCACTGGTCCATGATACGGCACTGTTTCTACCGTCATCGCCCTATTCAAGATATCTACAATTTTCGACTGACCGACCTCGCCCGTCTACCTAGCTACGTGGAAGCCATCTTCAAAGATCAAGCTAAGTCCTTCAAATTAAATCTGGCGTTTGGTTATGTGCTGCGGCATAAGGAGACAGACCAAGTCCGATACTTTTACCCGAGCAGTAACATCCAGGTATTTGACCAACCGTTTACCATCATTAACCGAGTGTCGCTACAGACGATGCTGGAGAAACTGGACACCGTGGATCCCTTGAAATGGGCCCAACAACAACGCCCCAACACCAAGTGGACAGTGGAGAGGGTCACCAATGTTACGTTCTTCGTGACCAAACTACGGAATATTCCCATCGGGTGAATGTATTCACCCAGGCACTGATAGATACTCAGAATGCACAAACATGTATCTGAGGATATGTTGCCTCAACGGTTTCCTGGGCTGCCCGATGATGATTACAATAAACGGTTCAAAGCGAACATGGCCGAAGATGGAACTTTCTGGAATGGAGACTTCTGATTGGACAAGAATACATCTAACGGACAGGAACGAATATGACAGATGCAAATGGTGGTCTCTAATTGGACAAGAGTGTTCTTGAATTGTAACACCAAGTGGATAATGGAGATATTGACCAATGTTGCGTTCTTCGTGGTTAAACTGACCACCACCTCCATCGGATGAAAGTATTCACCCACGCACTGATAGATACTCAGAATGCGCAAACAACTATCTGAGGATATGTTGCCTCAACGGTATCCTGGCCTGCCCGACGATGATTAGAATAAACGGTTCAGATGGCACTTTCTGAAATGGAGACTTCTGATTGGACAAGAATACATCTAACGGACAGGAACGAATATGAAACATGCAAATGGTGGCCTCTGATTGGATAAGAATCTTCTTGAATTGTAAATATACCCAACGCGGCTCCCCAGCGTGGGTATGATGTAACATTGGGGAAAATAAACTATATGAAAAAAACTTCTTGTTGTTGTTGTTCTCTCATGTGTCATCCTTGTTGTTGTTGTTGTTCTCTCTCTGGTCTATATCATGGCGTTATGTTAGAGTGTTAAGGTGTAACGACGGGCGTTGACGGGCATCACCGCATTTCGAAGAATTAGTGACAATTCCATGGAATATCAGAGCTTCTGAGCTATTTCACCAGGGCGTTGAAGCATTAAGAATGGTGTTGGTGGGCGTTGCTACAAGATGACACCTCACACGGTCCATTTGGACCGCGGATGGTCCATCTCTACACCAAATAACATCCTTCACTGCTAAAAAAGGCCCACTTTCGCTACAACTTGTACTAATGACGTCACCAATGACGTCACAGATGCTATAAATATCCCTGAAATCAGGGTCTATACTCCGAGAGCTACAACATGATACCCCACACGACGCATTCGCAACGCGGATGGTCCATCTCTACACCAAATACCTTCCTGCACTGCCCCAAAAGGCTCACTTTCGCTAATACTCCTACTGATGACGTCATCGATGACGTCACAGATGCTTCGGACATGCCTCAATTCGGAATGTACACCCCGAGAGCTACAAAATGACACCTCACACGACGCATTCGGACTAAGGATGGTGCATCTCTACACCAAACTCACCCTCACGCACCCACAAAATGTCCACTTTCGCTACTACTCGTACCGATGACGTCATCAATGACGTCACAGATGACGCGGACACCCCTCAAATCGGAATGTACACCCCGAGAACTACAAGATGACACCTTCCAGGACGCATTCGAACCGTGAATAGCCCATCTCGACCCCAAATACCTTCATGTACTGCCCGAAAATGTCCACTTTCGCTACTACTCGTACCGATGACGTCACCGATGACGTCACAGATGACGCGAACATCCCTCAAATCGGAATGTACACCCCGAGAACTACAAGATGACACCTTCGAGGACGCATTCGAACCGTGAATAGCCCATCTCGAACCCAAATACCTTCATGTACTGCCCGAAAATGTCCACTTTCGCTACTACTCGTACCGATGACGTCACCGATGACGTCACAGATGACGCGGACATCCCTCAAATCGGAATGTACACCCGAGAACTACAAGATGACACCTTCCAGGACGCATTCGAACCGTGAATAGCCCATCTCGACCCCAAATACCTTCATGTACTGCCCGAAAATGGCCACTTTCGCTACTACTCGTACCGATGACGTCACCGATGACGTCACAGATGACGCGAACATCCCTCAAATCGGAGTGTACACCCCGAGAACTACAAGATGACACCTTTCAGGACGCATTCGAACCGTGATTAGCCCATCTCGACCCCAAATAACTTCCTTCGCTGCCCCAAAATGGCCACTTTACTTACTACAACCAACTGCGCATGCGCAGATTAACGCGACATGCATTCAAAAACACACCATTCTGACTCTACCCCACACAAGCTTCACTTTGACACCTCACACGACCCATTCGAACCGTGATTAGCTCATCTCTAACCCAAACACACCCCTACATAGCACCCAAAATGCCTGTTTTCTATACTACGGCCAGACTGCGCATGCGCAGACTATTGAACACGGACGAACCATTAGTGTAGTCAAGTGCTCCTCCACGAGAGCTTCAAAATAAGACCTCACTCGACCCCATTGGACCATGAGTGGCCCACCTAGACTCCAACATGTCCACCCCGTATGGGCCTATACACCCATAGCCATGCAGTATAGGCCTATGGGCCTACCCAGGCCTCGGTGACTTTTTTCAAAAATTTCACCGATTCGCTCCGCAACACTTCCTATCGTGTTCTAAATGACGAGACGAGTAAAACGAGACCCCACAACCCTACCGCAAATGTATAGAAGTGGGTTTCCCAGTAGGATAAACATTGAACCTATACCCCAGTATGGGACTATATGAGGCTATATCGTACTTTTTCAAAAATTTCACCGATTCGCACGGGGACACTTCCTATCATGTTCTAAATGACGAGACGAGTAAAACGCGACCCCACAACCCTACCGCAAATGTATAGAAGTACGTTTCCCAGGGGACAAACATTGATCCTATACCCTCAGTATGGGACTATATGAGGCTATATCGTACTTTTTCAAAAATTTCACCGATTCGCACGGGGACACTTCCTATCATGTTCTAAATGACGAGACGAGTAAAACGAGACCCCACAACCCTACCGCAAATGTATAGAAGTACGTTTCCCAGGGGGACAAACATTGATCCTATACCCTCAGTATGGGACTATATGGGGTTCGGTGACTTTTTTCAAAAATTTCACCGATTCGCACGGGGACACTTCCTATCATGTTCTAAATGACGAGACGAGTAAAACGAGACCTCACAACCCTACCGCAAATGTATAGAAGTACGTTTCCCAGGATGGTCCTATACCTGCCATACCCCATATAGGCATTTTCCCGTAATTTAGGATAAAGTCCGTATTCCGTATTTTTGCAGGAAATTTTTTGCATACACCCACCCTGGAACTAGGGGAAGATAACTCTGTTGATAGACAAGCCCCGTTAAGCCCGGCGACCTATATACCCCTCATACCCCATATAGGCATTTTCCCAGGTTTTTCGATAAAGTCCGTGTTCCGTATTTTTTTTTCAGGAAAAATTTTACATGCACCCACCCAGCCATCAAATACCCCTTCACCTAGGCTTCACGTTGATACCTCACTCGACCCCATTCGACCATTAGGGGCTCCCCTAGATGCCAAAACGTCTATTTTCATACCCTTGGGCCACCGCGCATGCGCAGAATGACCCTAATTCAACCCCACACCCAATCCATCAGATGCCCCTTCATGAATGCTTCACTTTGATACCTCACTCGATCCCATTGGACCATTAGGGGCTCCCCTAGCTCCAAAAAGGCTATTTTCATGCCCTTGGGCCACCGCGCATGCGCAGAAGGCCGATATGTCAACCCCACACCCAGTCCATCAGATGCCCCTTCACGAATGCTTCACTTTGATACCTCACTCGACACCATTGGACCATTAGGGGCTCCCCTAGCTCCAAAACGTCTATTTCCATACCCTTGGGTCACCGCGCATGCGCAGAATGCCGATATTTCAACCCCACGCCCAGTCCATCAGATGCCCCTTCACGAATGCTTCACTTTGATACCTCATACGACTCCATTGGCCCATTAGGGACTCCCCTAGCTCCAAAACCGCTATTTCCATACCCTTGGGCCACCGCGCATGCGCAGAATGCCGATATTTCAACCCCACACCCAGCCCATCAGATGCCCCTTCACGAATGCTTCACACCGATACCTCACTCGACCCCATTGGTCCATTAGGGGCTTCCCTAGCTCCAAAACGTCTATTTCCATACCCTTGGGCCTCCGCGCATGCGCAGAATGCCGATAGTTCAACCCCGCGCCCAGCCCATCAGATGCCCCTTCACATATGCTTCACTTTGATACCTCACTCGACCCCATCGGTCCACTAGGGGCTCCCCTAGCTCCAAAAAGGCTATTTTCATACCCTTCGGCCGCCGCGCATGCGCAGAAGGCCGATATGTCAACCCCACACCCAGCCCATTAGATGCCCCTTCACGAATGCTTCACTTTGATACCTCACTCGACCCCATCGGTCCACTAGCGGTCCCTACAGATTGCCGAACACTTCCACGAAAACCCACGAGTTTGGGGCTACTTTCGGTCCGCAGAGGCAGACCGCATCACCGCCAGACCGCATCACCGCGGAGAAATACATGCTCCCAAGGTCACGCCCCATTCACCCAGACCGGAAGTGACGTCATACCTGCGCCCCATTCACCTGCGCACACCGCCCCAATACCGCCTCAAAACCACTCCATTTTTTTTCTGCGCATGCGCAGTGAGGCGCTATCGTATCTACTTGCGTACTACCTACTACTGACCTGCAATGGTGATTTGGTAGATGTATTAGATCATTTTTGTTATCTCGGCATTTGTCTGAAATATAATTTAAATCTGGAGGAAACCCGTACAGCTCTGATTGAAAAGGCAAGGAGATCAATATTCATTTTGAAGAGATGTTTCTATAATCTAGAACTTGATGTAGAGACTAAGTTGGAAATTTTTGATAAAATGATAAATCCTATACTATTATATGGATGTGAATTATGGGGTTTTAGTGACATGAAAGATATAGAATCTGTATACACTCAATATTGTAAGTTTGTTTTGGGTCTCCCAAAAAATGCTCCAAATATGTTTATATATGGGGAGCTTGGCAGATACAGCTTGTCTACTGAATGTAAAAAAATGATAGTTAAATATTGGGTTAAGCTTGTGAATAAGAAAGATTCTTTACCTTATAGACTGTACCAATTACAATGCGGGAAAGTTTATCCAAAAAGGTTATATACATGTAACTGGAGTAAGGGAATTAGACATTTACTGGAGAGTAATGGATACGGGTATTTATTTCATTTGGAAGACCCGACCCAATTAAATATATATATCATATACACAGAACGATAGAGGACTCTTTTATACAAATTGGTCAGCTAATATTAAAACATCAACAAGATTCTCAACATATGTAATGGTAAAAGAGGTTTTCTTGAAAGAAAAATACATAGAGTTTTCAGCATCATTAAGTGGAAAAGTCTTTCGTACTATAGTTCGTTTCAGATGTGGTTTTCATGGGCTAGAACTTAAAATCGGTCGATACAATAATATCCCGAAACCTAATCGTATTTGTAAGGTCTGTAGCTCCGGTATGGTGGAGGATGAATTTCATTTTCTACATTGCTGTCCACTGTACTCTGCCTTAAGAAAACAATGTTTTAAGGAATATTACTGGTCATGGCCGTCCCTTAAAAAATTAAAACTATTGTTAAATTTCCAGTCTAAAAAAGGGATTATCTCTGTGGGAAAATTCATAATTGACGCCAAAGAACTTAGAGCACAATACATGGCTGGACAAGTTTAGTATGCATAAGAACTTAGCAATTCTGGTATTTATGTCTATATTTATATGACAGTCGGTAGAAATACATCAATCTGAAAATGACTTTAATTGCTAATATGTAAGCAAACATTAATTTGAACTGATTGATTAGTCAGTCTAGTCGAGTTGTCTGTTAAGCCAGTCATATTATTTCAGTCAGTGGTTTGATTCTATTATATTATATACTGTATATATGTGATTGGGAGAGGAGCCATGTGGCTCATTCCTGCAATAGACACACCTTGAAAACAATCTCCAATTTTGTTTATCAGAATTAGCCAGATAGACACTTTGGGTTCATCACAGGTATCCATCCAGAAATGTAGTGTGGTGAGTCTCAGCTATTTGCTGATAGTATCGACAATGGGTCTGTTGGGTTGTGAACCCTAAATCGACCCAGTCAAGTAAAGATTTAACGTCGCCACAAAGATGAATGTACTGAAGTAGCTGATTATATATGAGAAGTAAAACTTTCGTGTGAGGCACATACATAAATTTCCTTGCTCATTGTATGGTAACAATAATTGTTTATGGATAAAGTAGATTTGATATTACAGTAATGACGATAATTTTATCAAACCAGGTCAATGAATCTTCACTGCCTAGCCTAGTCCGCTCAGTAGTATTGTCTACGGATTTAAAGTCAACTTGACCTCTTTGCACTTAAACTTGTTGTGGCGGATTTGTGGCGGAGAGGTCATTGAGTGCACTTGACCTGTAGCATGTACTGACATGTTCTGGATTGCATCAGCTTCGGCTGTGTGCCAAGTGTTGACCACTATAGTTCGGTTAACCTTTGACCTTTGTATTCCTCCGCGGTGATGCGGTCATGTCTGGCGGTGATGCGGTCGCCTCCGCGGAGAAAAAGTAGTCCCCAGAAAACAAAGACGCTGCATGGTCCGATTGGGTCGAGTGAGGTATCATTGTGAAGCTTATGTGAGGGGGCATCGGATGGGCTGGGTGCGGGGTTGAAATAGCGTCATTCTGCGCATGCGCAGTGGCCCAAGGGTATGGAAATAGACGTTTTGGAGCTAGGGGAGCTACTAATGGTCCAATGGGGTCGAGTGAGGTATCCATGTGAAGCCTAGGTGAAGGGGCATTCAGGCAATGGGGTGGGTGCATATAAAGTTTTTCCTAAAAAAATACGGAACTCGGACTTTATCGAAAAATCCGGGAAAATACCTATGTGGGGTATGGGGGGTATATAGGTCGCCGGGCTTAACGGGGCTCGCCTGTCAATAGAGTTATCTCCCCCTAGTTCCAGGGTGGGTGTATGTAAAAATTTTCCTGAAAAAATACGGAACACGGACTTTATTCTAAATTACGGGAAAATGCCTATATGGGGTATGGGAGGTATAGGACCATCCTGGGAAACCTACTTCTCGACATTTGCGGTATAGGTTGTGGGGTCTCGTTTTCTTAGTCTCGTCAAGAAAACATGATAAGAAGTGTCCCGGAGCGAATCGGTGAAATTTTTGAAAAAAGTCACCGAGCCCCATATAGGCCCATACTGGGGTATAGGTTCAATGTTTATCCTACTGGGAAACCCACTTCTATACATTTGCGGTAGGGTTGTGGGGTCTCGTTTTTCACGTCTCGTCATGTAGAACATGATAGGAAGCGTTGCGGAGCGAATCGGTGAAATTTTTGAAAAAGTACGATATAGCCCCATATAGACATATATATATAAATATATATTCCCATACTGGGGTATAGATTCAATGTTTATCCTACTGGGAAACCCACTTCTATACATTTGCGGTAGGGTTGTGGGGTCTCGTTTTTCACGTCTCGTCATGTAGAACATGATAGGAAGTGTTGCGGAGCGAATCGGTGAATTTTTTTAAAAAAGTCACCAAGGCCTGTGTAGGCCCATAGGCCTATACTGCATGGCTATGGATGTATAGGGCCATACGGGGTGGACATGTTGGAGTCTAGGTGAGTCCCTGGTCGTCCAATGGGGTCGAGTGAGGTCTTATTTTGAAGCTCTCGTGGAGGAGCACTTGACTACGCTAATGGTTCGTCCGTGTTCAATAGTCTGCGCATGCGCAGACTGGCCCGTAGTATAGAAAGTAGGCATTTTGATGGTATGTGGGTGTGTGTTTGGGTTAGAGATGGGCTATTCACGGTTCGAATGGGTCGTGTGAGGTATCCATGTGAAGCCTAGGTGAGGGAGCCTCTGATGGCCTGGATGTGGGGTTGGAATATCGGCATTCTGCGCATGCGCGGTGGTCAAAGGGTATGAAAATAGCCGTTTTGGGAGCTAGGGGAGCCACTATTGGTCCGATTGGGTCGAGTGAGGTATCAAAGTGAAGCATTCGTGAAGGGGCAGCTGATGGGTTGGGTGTGCAGTAGGTATATCATTCTGCGCATGCGCAGACGCACTGCGGAGCTCTCGTCCAATCAGAAGCGAGTATTTCAAATCCGTCACAGAGCTCTCAGCCAATCAGAAGTGAGTATTTTGACCCGGTGCATTATGGGACATATCCAAGATGGCGGCACGTATGTTCAAGATGGCGGCACATCCGGTGTCGAAAACTGGCCATTTCTTCGGGATGTGGCCACCTAGTGTCGAAAACTGGACCCTGTATGGGTCCCGCTAGCGCCTTGACGCCATGATATAGACCGGAGAGAGAAAACAACAACAACAAGGGTGACACATGAGGGAACACCAACAACAACAAGTTTTTTTTTCATATAGTTTATTTTCCCCTCCATCATAACATACCCACGCTGGGGGAGCCGCGTTGGGTATGTTTACAATTCAAGAAAGACTCTTGTCCAATCAGAGACCGCCATTTGCATCTGTCCTATTCGTTCCTGTCCGTTAGATGTATTCTTGTCCAATCAGAAGTCGCCATTTCAGAGAGTTCCTTCTTCGGTCATGTTCATTCTGAACCGTTTATTCTAATCATCGTCGGACAGGCCCGGATATTCTTCGGGCAGCATGTCCTGAAACAGTTGTTTGCGCATTCTGATCGCATTTTCCAGGGCCTCTGTGGGTGGTAGCCCCATAGCCTCTTCCAAGTGACGCTTGGTCTTCATGATGGACCTGTGCGTGGGGTCGCCTTTCATTTCAAGCGGTAGTAAGGTATACTGTTCATAGATCGCCATGGCTGTTTTCCTGATGCGGGAGCGCATTTGGGTGTACGCCTGTTGTAAATTATCCTCTCCGGCGTCCTCGATCGCTTCAGCGTGAGTATTGATAGCTGCTGTCACAATACGATCCCAGAAGGTAGGTTCTGCCTCACTTTCCTGGGATGTAGGCTGACTCTCTGAGGTCAAGCTCTCCATATCAGTAGATAGACTGTCAGCCATCTTGGATTCGGTATCAGTCGATGCACTCTCATCAATCTCTGTATCAGTATCTGCCTCAACGGGCTCCTCGGCGTCTTCAATCCCATGCATATTTTTCTGGTGTCGCATCATATCGTAATGTCTGGTGAACGTGCGTTCACACTCAGAACAAGTATAAGCCATGTTGACGGTTGAACATCGACTGTGCGTGTTTTGGGAATACGCTCGCTTTTATAGACAGTAACGGTCATCAACGCTTAGCTCAACGCTTCAACGCCCTGGTGAATTAGCTCAGAAGCTCTGATTTCATGGAATTGACATCAATTCATCGAAATGCAGTGACGCCCGTCAACGCCCGTCGTTACGCCTTAACGCTCGTCTCAACGCTTTAACACACTTTCTTAACGCTTTAACGACGTTTAATGATGCGTTCGAACAAATGTTTCTTTTGTGCTATTGCTCTGACATACGCCGCTTTCCAGTTCATGCCCGAGGTTTTCAACATCGACGCTGTTCTTTCAATTTCCATATGGACTGGATCCTTATCCAACAATTTCATATGGGTCAGTAAGTCGACATACTGCTGACGTAAAGCCCGTCGTAGTCTGGGTGCCAATCTGTTATGGGCTAAAATTGCAGCTTCCTCTTTCGAATACCCTTTGCGTTGAAACTTGTTTCCTGTGGCCTCCAAAATCTCGCCCATCTCGGCGTTCATACTTTCTTTGAACAAATCCTTCCATAGCCTCGAGTTCGCATTATGTTCTTCAACCTCGGGTTGGGCCTTCACGGTTGGGTGATATTCCGGGACTGGTGATATGAAGAAGGCCCGCTGTACGGGGGTGGGTTGCTGCTTCACCAAATGTGGACTCGGTGGATGGTGTAGGGGCTGTGGTGATCCCTCGCCGGGTAGCAGGTGGGTCGTCAGCCGGCGATCTTCGGGGGTATGGGCTTTTAAATCTACGAACAGGTAGCCGTACGGACGACTTGTCGCTTCTTGAAACGCCTGCATGAAATGGTCGATGTTCTGAGGATAAATTCGACTACCAAACACACGAATTTGTGCTCTGTCGATGGGGTTGGAGAACAACACAAAGTATTGGCAGTTCAAGGCAATATCTCTGGACGCCTTCCCTTGAGGAAAGAGATTCTGGGTCAAATAGATGACGGACAGATTGCGATGATGGGACCCTTTGGTGAATAGGTCGGCGATTTTCGAATTGTCCTTGGCCGCACTCATCAGATCATCTAGCACTACCACGTTGGTCTGCTCGGGGTCAAAGTAATACGGTTCGTCTATGTCATGAGGAATCCCTGGGACGAAACTCACATTCTGTAATCGCGTAGTTTCGTAGGCGGACTGCCATTGGCTATAACACCAAACAACACGTGTCGGAGCTGGGGTTGCCACACCTTCCTCTAAGAACTTCATTACCCAGGACGTCTTTCCACATGCCGTAGGGCCGCTCACCGTCATCGTGTAGGGATGCTCTACTGCACTTGCTGGACCTATAGCGGGACTCGGTGGTGTCTCTTGGTTGTGTTTGCCTTGAATGTGCCTGATCATACTATCGCGACGAGAGAAGGTTCTCTGACAGAACGTACACGTACACGACATGTTGATCTGTCGACCAATACCTAAGGACTGATGAGGGACACATGTTCATTCTTATATGTACAGACACCACCACCACACACTACCACACACACACACAAACACACACACCACCACCACCACCACCACCACCGCCACCACCGGGCGTTGACGGGCGTCAACGCCCGGTGGTGGTGGTGGGAACTCCCGTGTGGCAGAGCTCTTGGATCGGAGCTCTTGGAGCTCAAAGCCTGTGGAGCTCAGATCTCGGAAGTGACATTTGCATACGACCTCTGTGAGGTAACTTCCGCTTCCGTTCACGTGACCGGAACTGACCTTTGACCCCGGCGCGCAAAGGTTTCCACCGCGGTATTCGAAAGAGGAAGCTGCAATTTTAGCCCATAACAGATTGGCACCCAGACTGCGACGGGCTTTACGTCAGCAGTATGTCGACTTACTGACCCATATGAAATTGTTGGATAAGGATCCAGTCCATATGGAAATTGAAAGAACAGCGTCGATGTTGAAAACCTCGGGCATGAACTGGAA
This sequence comes from Hanleya hanleyi, assembly GCA_036873755.1. Taxonomy (NCBI): domain Eukaryota; kingdom Metazoa; phylum Mollusca; class Polyplacophora; order Lepidopleurida; family Hanleyidae; genus Hanleya; species Hanleya hanleyi. Next base: position 16,050 of record JAVTVY010007865.1, read on the forward strand.
AGCGGCGTATGTCAGAGCAATAGCACAAAAGAAACATTTGTTCGAACGCATCATTAAACGTCGTTAAAGCGTTAAGAAAGTGTGTTAAAGCGTTGAGACGAGCGTTAAGGCGTAACGACGGGCGTTGACGGGCGTCACTGCATTTCGATGAATTGATGTCAATTCCATGAAATCAGAGCTTCTGAGCTAATTCACCAGGGCGTTGAAGCGTTGAGCTAAGCGTTGATGACCGTTACTGTCTATAAAAGCGAGCGTATTCCCAAAACACGCACAGTCGACGTTCAACCGTCAACATGGCTTATACTTGTTCTGAGTGTGAACGCACGTTCACCAGACATTACGATATGATGCGACACCAGAAAAATATACATGGGATTGAAGACGCCGAGGAGCCCGTTGAGGCAGATACTGATACAGAGATTGATGAGAGTGCATCGACTGATACCGAATCCAAGATGGCTGACAGTCTATCTACTGATATGGAGAGCTTGACCTCAGAGAATCAGCCTTCATCCCAGGAAAGTGAGGCAGAACCTACCTTCTGGGATCGTATTGTGACAGCAGCTATCAATACTCACGCTGAAGCGATCGAGGACGCCGGAGAGGATAATTTACAACAGACGTACACCCAAATGCGCTCCCGCATCAGGAAAACAGCCATGGCGATCTATGAACAGTATACCTTACTACCGCTTGAAATGAAAGGCGACCCCACGCACAGGTCCATCATGAAGACCAAGCGTCACTTGGAAGAGGCTATGGGGCTACCACCCACAGAGGCCCTGGAAAATGCGATCAGAATGCGCAAACAACTGTTTCAGGACATGCTGCCTGAAGAATATCCAGGCCTGTCCGACGATGATTAGAATAAACGGTTCAGAATGAACATGACCGAAGAAGGAACTCTCTGAAATGGCGACTTCTGATTGGACAAGAATACATCTAACGGACAGGAACGAATAGGACAGATGCAAATGGCGGTCTCTGATTGGACAAGAGTCTTTCTTGAATTGTAAACATACCCAACGCGGCTCCCCCAGCGTGGGTATGTTATGATGGAGGGGAAAATAAACTATATGAAAAAAAAAACTTGTTGTTGTTGTTGTTCCCTCATGTGTCATCCTTGTTGTTGTTGTTTTCTCTCTCCGGTCTATATCATGGCGTCAAGGCGCTAGCGGGACCCATACAGGGTCCAGTTTTCGACACTAGGTGGCCACATCCCGAAGAAATGGCCAGTTTTCGACACCGGATGTGCCGCCATCTTGAACATACGTGCCGCCATCTTGGATATGTTCCATAATGCACCGGGTCAAAATACTCGCTTCTGATTGGCTGAGAGCTCTGTGACGGATTTGAAATACTCGCTTCTGATTGGACGAGAGCTCCGCAGTGCGTCTGCGCATGCGCAGAATGATATTCCTACTGCACACCCAACCCATCAGCTGCCCCTTCACGAATGCTTCACTTTGATACCTCACTCGATCCAATCGGACCAATAGTGGCTCCCCTAGCTCCCAAAACGGCTATTTTCATACCCTTTGACCACCGCGCATGCGCAGAATGCCGATATTCCAACCCCACATCCAGGCCATCAGAGGCTCCCTCACCTAGGCTTCACATGATTACCTCACACGACCCATTCGAACCGTGAATAGCCCATCTCTAACCCAAACACACACCCACATACCCCCAAAATGTCTACTTTCTATACTACGGGCCTGTCTGCGCATGCGCAGACTATTGAACACGGACGAACCATTAGTGTAGTCAAGTGCTCCTCCACGAGAGCTTCAAAATCAGACCTCACTCGACCCCATTGGACGACCAGGGACTCACCTAGACTCCAACATGTCCACCCCGTATGGCCCTATACACCCATAGCCATGCAGTATAGGCCTATGGGCCTACCCAGGCCTTGGTGACTTTTTTCAAAAATTTCACCGATTCGCTCCGCAACACTTCCTATCATGTTCTACATGACGAGACGTGAAAAACGAGACCCTACAACCCTACCGCAAATGTATAGAAGTGGGTTTCCCAGTAGGATAAACATTGAACCTATACCCCAGTATGGGCCTATATGGGGCTCGGTGACTTTTTTCAAAAATTTCACCGTTTCGCTCCGGGACACTTCTTATCATGTTTGTCTTGACGAGACTAAGAAAACGAGACCCCACAACCTATACCGCAAATGTCGAGAAGTAGGTTTCCCAGGATGGTCCTATACCTCCCATACCCCATATAAGCATTTTCCCGTAATTTAGAATAAAGTCCGTGTTCCGTATTTTTTCAGGAAAATTTTTACATACACCCACCCTGGAACTAGGGGGAGATAACTCTATTGACAGGCGAGCCCCGTTAAGCCCGGCGACCTATATACCCCCCATACTCCACATAGGTATTTTCCCGGATTTTTCGATAAAGTCCGAGTTCCGTATTTTTTTAGGAAAAATTTTACATGCACCCACCCCATTGCCTGAATGCCCCTTCACCTAGGCTTCACATGGATACCTCACTCGACCCCATTGGACCATTAGTAACTCCCCTAGCTCCAAAACGTCTATTTCCATACCCTTGGGCCACCGCGCATGCGCAGAATGACGCTATTTCAACCGCGCACCCAGCCCATCCGATGCCCCCTCACATAAGCTTCACAATGATACCTCACTCGACCCAATCGGACCATGCAGCGTCTTTGTTTTCTGGGGACTACTTTTTCTCCGCGGAGGCGACCGCATCACCGCCATACATGACCGCATCACCGCGGAGGAATACAAAGGTCAAAGGTTAACCGAACTATAGTGGTCAACACTTGGCACACAGCCAAAGCTGATGCAATCCAGAACATGCCAGTACATGCTACAGGTCAAGTGCACTCAATGACCTCTCCGCCACAAATCCGCCACAACAAGTGCAAAGAGGTCAAGTTGACTTTAAATCCGTAGACAATACTACTCCGCTCCATAACCTCTTGCGCCATGACGATGTGTTACTTCTGACGGACTGTCACTGGCTGGGGTTAGAGCTGAATCGCCTCAAAAATCGCGTAATCGACGACACCAGGCAATGTCACTGGCACCTCAATTCGATATAATAGACAGGTGGAAAATTCAGAAGAAGCCTATAGAAAATGTTCCTGAGGCATTTTTTGGTACAAGCTGGTAATAAGTTGTTTTAGGATATTTCAAGGGTGCTGAATCCGAATCTGCTTGTTAACAAAATATCTTTCCCCGTTAAAACTTCGAAAATTGTTAATTAAAACATGACGTAAAAATGAACAAAATGTAAAAATTGATTCACACCTATAGATCGGCGATCACACTTGGACTGACTCAGAGGTCCCTGAATGCCAAAGAAGAGGATGAAATATAGCTATGAGTTCGTTGAGAATAATAAGCAATAAAAATGCATTACAAATTCACGGTTACAGCTAATTTTTTAATTAAAATTGATTGACTTTGTAAGGAATTACCTGAAACCCTGATTTGGGCAAGTTGGTGAGCATATCACCGGATTTGTATTTTTCGGCCAGTTTTTCTAACCTTCGTTATCTTTATTTGTTCTTAGATATGGGAACGATCGAGAATGGTAATCTAATATAGATTTATGAGGAATTTGGAGTCCAAATATCGTCTTCCGCTCATTTGTGATAATGTTTCAGATATCAGACAATACAATGCAGAATACGGAGATCACCAAAATTGGAACTATCGATGATCATCTTTTTTGAGACAAATGGGGGTGCGGACTGGGTGAATGGTTAACAGGGCGACTCGCAAATTCTGCTCCTGAACAGGATTATGTCGACAGGATGAAAATGCTAAAACTACTCTAAGTAATTGAATATCTCTTTCTGAATACTTCAAATAATGTGAATTATCCGGTAAATTAGGCCAAGGCCACACCGTATTACCAAGGCGTTTTCTGGTTTATTGACCTTTCTCCTGGAGATAACGGACAATTCTGAGGTCTTGCTCCTCAAAAATGCCCAGCATATTGGAAGATAGTTGCCCAATGAGTGACAGGTTGAATTGTATGCAATAAACACCCATAAAATGGTTCATATCGGACAGAAGTGTAATCCTCCGAAAAGCGAAGTGTGCAGCTATATGATCAAAATACACTAGGTGTGTTGAATTTTCTCTGTTTCACCTTTCCAAAGATAAAGGAACTTCACTATTATGGGGTGAATTTCTTCAGATTTCCAATCCGTACAAACATAATGAATGCGGTAATGTATGAAAACCTTCCTTTCTTCAACTGTATTTAACGTCGAATATTCCCTGAAATATAAAGAGCATACGGATTTGTTTGACCTCACTCTTAAATCTGTGAACCAAATTCGCATTCCTATACTCGATGCCAACTGAAAAATAGTATGTTGCATTATAAACCCAGCAATTGAAATATGGGCAATTACAGATGAAAACTGTCTATAACATAATTCCTATCCGCGACGTTTCGGCCAAAGTATCTGCTGATGCTTTTTGTAAAACAGTGGAACTTCCTATACATCGTCCTAACCTATTTTGTATAATGTTCTGTGAAAGTTTCAACAATATACATTAAAAATTAAAGAAATTTGTCAATACCGCCCAGGTTATTTTCTGGTCACAATGACGTCGTCTTCTCAACGTTGCAGTATACGACCTGGCCGCCCGACGTCATCAGTAAAATAACATGGCCTGTATTGGCGACTTTCTCTGATTTTGCACATATTTTGTTGAAACTTTGACAGAAAAGTATACAAAATTGATTAGGATGATATACTAACTTTCACAGCTCTACGTAAAGTATTAGCTGATATCTTGACGGAAACGTCGCGGATGGGAATTAGGTTACAGATCGACTATAGTAAAAGTTGTGGCTAAAAGTTGGTCAATGTTGTTCAATAGCACGAAATCTTCTTTCTTTGGGGAGAGAAGCTAAGAATAACCCACTATGTCATGAAGTAGATGAAGCATTTCATGGAAATCGCATATATGTACATATATTTCAGGATTAATCTACTCCACCCCCTAAACGGCTGTATTTTTTTGACGTTATTTTCTCCAAAATAGGCTTTTGAACACCCCTGATTCAACTATAAATTTCACCGCTTTCCACCACAGCAACAGCTTAGGACTTTTGATATGTTTTACACCAAAGCTCTCTGAACCAGATGCTCGAAAAATCATTTCTGTTGCAATTTGTTCCAGGTTGGGCTATTGTAGATTGACTGGACTATAAGACAAGATGTATATGAGACACATTTTAGATAAAATTAAAAGCTTTGCGGTTCGCCTTTAAAGTAAGTGAAAGTATTCTTCGCTTGTCTCATTAATTGCTATTGCAAGAGTATCCTTTAGTCCTTTTGTTATTCATGTGAGCGAGTGTCCCTCGTGTTTGTTCTAACTGTTTGTTTGTATTGTGGGCACGACTTCCATGTATCTATTAATACAATAAATATCACAGATATCATACCACACTATAACATGATACATAATAAATCAAATTTAAAAGTGAGCCAATCGTAAAGTTTACGGTATGTTCGGCCTACTCAAATTTTATTTATTTCATATTATGAGTAAAGGCGTGCGCATACATATTGTATACATGTGCCAAACAGAGAGCGACTGATGGAAAATGTAGGCCTACTGCCTCTGTTATTATTACATGCCAAATATAGGCCCTACTTCATTTCTGCAAATATTTTTATAGGGTCATAGTCAAGCTCAGAACAGAAGGGTCAAGCTAACCAGTATAAACCAGTGGCACCCGCTTCATGGTTTATGCTTAACAAACAGAATATTCCAGAGTCATTGATTTTACAACGCCTTGTGCAATTTGATCACTTGTTCTCGTCATTTCCGGTGAACTTGGTTTCTATTTTAGGCGTATCATTGCGCTAGAACCCGAGAAACATTTTCCGGGGAAGGACGAACATGTCCGAATGGTTTAGAGCGAGAATTTATTTGTATTTTTAGGTTAGGATGAGCGATAAATTATTCCAGATACTTAAATAGACTATAGATTTAGAAAATAATTATCAAATTATAACTTTGTAGTACATATATTCTCCGTTGCAGTGGTATATTTTCGCTATCTTCCGAGTTGCTGGGTCCTTTGTTGGGAGATCGAACTCGCGCCAAATCTGGTTTGAACCGGTCACCAGGAAAAGACTGCACTGCGCCATTTGCCGAGAAAGAACTAGAGAACTTGTGAGTATGGATGCAATCTGTTAGATATCGCTGCGATCTCTCTGTTTTTAAACCGTCCATATAGATAATTTTATTTTCCAGTAAATGTTATCATGCCGTATGTGAATATTTTAATGACTTGAGCATATAGTTTCTTACTCTGATCTTTCGATTCAAGTTAATTTCCTTTTTGTAAATCCCTTAAAATTGTCTTTGGTAATAACTATTAAAAACTGTGAAATATATTCATACCTTGATCCTTTGCTCCTCTGCCTCTCGTTTGGACACATTTTCGTTGAACCGATCAGATATTTACCAAGAGGAACGAAAACTGAGCACTCGCCAGGATGAAGTAATGATAACAACCTAAAACAACGTCAACCATTAGCCTTTTCCCCAATAGATAGTCGCGATCGCGTTGATAAATTTGTAACGAACGAACCTGGAGAGTAGTAAAGAATAGGCGCCATAGGAACCCGTGTGTGGAATGAGTCATGAACAGGTCATGGATAATATCCCAAATGGGATATATATCTCAAATGGGATATAATATCCCAATTGAGATATTCCCCCATATCCCAAATGGGATATCTGATGAAAGTATTGTTCACAATTGGCAAACCCAGACATCCTCGGACAGGGTTTGGAAATGGACATGTTCATCATGAAATAAACTAAGCAACATGCCTCGTGTCGTACCCAAAACCTCACTCAATTTTGCTGACATGCCATTTAATCTTCTTGACAAAATTATCAGAAAAGGTACTTTTATCAAGGTATCCAGTAGTGATTGTTAATATATATTGATCATGATTTAGAATGAATCCATTCATAGCCACCTTTCTCTAAAAATATCATAATGGCCAACAACAACAACACCGCATACTATAACCTGGACATGAGCTGAAAATGCTCAGGAGACAAATATGGGGCAATTGTAGAGTTTGTGATTTGGATCTTTTAGAAGCTCATTTCACTTCGTGTAAGTGCATATACTACTTGGTGTTCATACTCCATGTACCTGGTAAATACAGATGCATTTATTGTCATATATCCCATTTGGGATATCAAAAAATATCCCATTTGGGACATCATATCCCATTTGAGATATGTATCCCATTTGGGATATTATCCATGACCTGATGAATGAAATTTTCCTCAAATCCTCACTTGGGAGCAGTAAAGAATCATTCAGGGAGATTAAACGGTTGCAATTGTGAGGATTTGAGGAAAATTTCATTCACGACTCATTCCACACACGGGTAATACTATGGCTGTACATGGCGCCTATTCTTTACTACTCCCAAAATTTGATGTTATTGGACGTAATACTATCCTAATCATCTACTAATTTTTCAACAAGCCTGCGGGTTCCGATAAATCCGTCATCAATCGGTAAATGCAAGGTGAGTAAAAGGCCAGGACAAAAACCAATCTTTTTCTTATTCTTCGAGTTCGCCTGCATGAAAAGTGGTAGCTATAGAACCTTTGCTGTGTAGGTGGGCGTGGCTGTTCTTCCCTACACAGCTGTAGTTCCTTCCAGTCACATTTCGTACCACGAAGTTTTGGCCTCCGAAACGCCTGTGTTTCGGAAGATTTAACGGCTGCCCATACAAGAACACAGTAGCTGGTGATAATAAAATGTGCCTCCTTATTCTCCTTGTAGTCTTTTGTCATTTCCCCCCAAGTTAGAACTCTCGGTATTCCCTCATTCTTAAGTTATCATCAATTGTTCAAGATTCTCGGGGATTTGAATATTCAGCTGACCTCCATTCAACTGTCAGCGGGTAAATTTCCCTTGCACGGACTTTGCCGGAGATGGCGGTGTCTTTGAAAAAAAGCCGTGGCGCATGCGTGATTATTCAGGTCAGTTTGATGACGGTCCAACGAATGCGCGTGTACGTGGGCGTGGCTAACGGAGACATTCAAAATACGAGACTAAAATATGTCAGAAAACTCCGTGAAGGCGTGATTAAAAGATGATATCTCAAGAACGAGGAATTATTAAGTGTTGAGAGTTGGCAGGCGGCGAGAAGGACCAATGTAGAGGAAAATAAGGTATAGTTTATTACTATTCGCTGCCGTTTTATTTCGTGTGCAGTTAGGATATTGGACAACGTCATTCCTTGTTCAATGTGTGGGATGAATTGTGTATAGGAGAAACCTTGGCTGTGAGTCGATTACAGAGCCATTCGAGACTACAGCCATTCCTGGGCTAGAAAAGTGGCTACATTTACAGCCTATTTGTGTTTGCCAAGCCATTTCAGTTTGTAACTGATCATCAAAAAGCCATTATCTGATATGGGAGTACACTCTCTATAGAGAAATATAGCCACATAAACCCCGGCATTTGCGGTTAGGCCACGAACCTTTATAGTGTCTAAATTACGGTATAGGATTTGCTGTTATGATTGAATCGAATGGGGATAAAAGACCCCCCTTCCCCTTCATTCAAACGTTGGGTGTTCACTTATCCGCTATTTGGTTGTAAAAAGAAACAATGTCTACGAACAGTATGTGATCTAGACTGGATGAGTCTCTATTTCATATGTACTATTATTAATAATAAAATGATTAATAAATAGAATGAGAAAAAAAAAAGTGAAAAAAAAAAAAAATGAAAAAAATATTTTTAAAATAGAGACTGGACGATTTGATGGGTTTCGTCGTGTAAAGATTCCATCTGGAGGCGTAGTTAGTCTGGACGATTGACATGTTTTTATCTTCGGTCGCAATATTTGTATCAATTTCATTCTAACGGCATATTGTGACGTCTCGGCAGTAACGTCATTCCCATTGTTGAGGTCATGGTAGTAACGTCATTCTCATTGTTGACGTCACATGAACGCATTGCTTCCAGCGTGCGTATATGAACGAACCAATCAAATCCTTTGAGTTGGGGGCCGGGTCAGAATACGGAGTTTTCATTGGTGACAAAAAATGCACAGTTTTTCTTGCAAAGTTAGCTCCCTTGTGACATTCCGTCCAGTCCCTGTTTCAAGCATTTCTTAATACGCAGAGTTACTTCCTCTTCTTTCCCGTTTAAAATACATTATGAAACAGGGGCTGGATCCAGTCTATATGTGATCCAATACCTGGCTTCACAGTGCCAAATTTAGAACAACACCAGCATGTTAACTGTTACGCTGCTGAATTCTTCTTTATGGTGCACTGCAAAAGTTCCCATTTTTACGATGTATTACACTATTACACCCGGGTTTTATGAGCAAAAATATCATTCATGTGTGTGTGTCAAGATTTGCCTCTCGTAGAAGCCGGTTCGTAACAGTTCGGTCAACGTTTATTTTATTTTATTTTATGCCGAAATATTTAAAATTGTCATTGTAAATACATTTTATTGTAAGAGGCTACATTGACTTCACCTTATTATCGTCAAAAACAACGATTTTCAGCGAAATAACGCTCGAAAAACGTGCTTTTTTTGGCTGTCTTCAGCACGGTCGTGTTCCGCTATCTGACCGCCATTTCGAAAGATCTAGGTCTCGTTGTCAAGGGGAATCCTTGTTCTTTCTATAAATAGTCATTACTTTGATGGATGGCCAATGAAAACACGCGATGATGACGGATTTGGAAACGATAGCGGGATTTCCCTTTCACAGAGCTGGAAGCAATGAGTCTCGCGATTGGACAAAGCCTCCACGTGGCCGAAATAAAGGTCGTTCATTGGCCCAGACGTTGTACTGGAAATTTTCCATAAGAAATTACGACGTAGAAAATGGCGACTCGCGGAGGAAGTTGGCAGAATTATGTGACAATAAAGTTTGTTACGATGATTTCATCGTAATCAACACTATGGAAAGATAAACTGTGCTTTTATACTTCAAATATACCAAAGAATCATATATTTTGATGGGATTTTCCGTGAGTATTTTATATTTTCTGAGCGGCCTTCTCGGCGAGATTTTATGAAAATCTCCCCTCGCGGTCTTTATTTATTTTTTTATTTCTTTCTCCCGATTTCGTTCTTCTAAGACAGCATATGAAAGTTACATCTAGAAAATCAAGACAGACTTAGCTAACAATATACATATGGTTTTTATCAGGTTTCATGCATGGTAAATTTGAAAATATCGATTTTAGACAATGGTACGGGAAGACCGATAAGTTCAGGGCCACTCTCCCGGGCCCCCCGCAGTTTACACTGCGGCCACTCTACCGGGCCCGCCGCAGCGTAACAGTTAAACACACTGCCAGGAGAGGTAATTAATTCAGTTCCAGTTTCACTAGTTATCAAAGGCCTAACTATGGACCCTTCAATTAGTGATTTTACTAACACTACTGAGTAATAATAATAAGAACAAGTAAAACTGGTCATCTGGATGACAACTTTTACTTGTTCAAGTTTATAGCTGGACGAATGACCATTCTTCATAATCATGTACTTGGTATATTGTTACGAAACTTGGGGAGTCCATGTAAAATATATCCGGAAATATCTCATTTTTTCATTCATTTCATACATATCAGTGGTTTCATTAAGGATTGGAGTAGAAGTTGAAATGGCCAAAGTAGGAGTTGCCGAGCGAAGCGAGGCGTAGCTTTCAAGGCGAGGGGTCTGGGGGCCGCCTAGGCCCCCAGAAGCTCTGGGGGTCTAGAAGCTCTGTGATGCATTCTAAGCCTATTTTGGCCATCAAAACAACTGATCCTTGGTCAGTGCTTTCATCTAAATTCCTCATCAATTAGTTTAAAAAAATCACACTTTCTGAGAGTTATGTTCACTATGATCTTGTTTGACTAGTCTACGTATGAACAACATACTATACTGACTAGAACATGTGTATTTTAAAAACAAAGATTTAAAATCAGAGCTATTTTAATTAATATTTTAAATTGTTTTAATCATATTAAATGTGTGTGCAACGGGGAGACGTTCTAAGATCTGTGAACCCCAAACACGGAATCCTTGACCACGCAGGTCACGGCTTAACTTCTTGCACACACGTTTAATATTATAGCTTTGTTGTCAAATGCAAACTGCCTTGTTCATCGCTGATTGTGCTTTCAGCACTTTCAGTTTCCATAAAAACCATAATTATTACAACAAAACATTTTTTCATTGTATTTTTATGAATACTAAATTCTTGTTCATTTTGCTGTTTTAATGAAATTCTGAAGAATCAATTACTATTTTAATTTTTTTATTTTACATAATTAATTTTCATCATGAAATTAGCAGACAGATATGATACAGAACATTTGTTCAGAATCTGTATTTTAGGATGGGGATAGCCTAATCTTTGCACAATACAACACATTTTACACTGGGCAGGTCTGATTTTTAGAAACTTGAGAACTCGTTGGACAGCCACATTAAAATTACCAGGAATGCGAATAGCCTGTCCCCCCTTGTCATAGGCGTAAACTTAGAATGAACGTAACCCAGAACCTTTCTAGAGGGGAGTGGAGACAATAGAATATTCCATAGCATGGCGAAGACAGTACTGCCAAATCTAGCACATGTTTCGTTCCAGGCATTCTTTCATGAATACTTGCAGATAATCTACAATAAAATTATTATTACCTTTTGATCGTTTTGCCCCAAAACCAAAAGCCTCCATGCAACGTCGTTTGGACATAGTATATTCCCTGCTGTCAGTTTACTATTTCAAGTGCATGCGGCATGAATACTTTAGCTACGGTTCATTCACGCGCGGTGTACGACCTTGACCTTCAGTAGGTCATGATCTGTTGGGGTGACAGAGACGTAAGCATGACAGTTTCACTTTCAGTTCGCGAAATCAGACATAATAAAAAGTACAACTCAACAAAAGCAAATGAAGTCCACAGATCAACTTTAATACAAGAAATGCTGACTGCGATAAAACGCCGACGTGAGTAAGTTTACAACAACGACAACACGGACAACAACAACAACAACAACACCATGTTAATTTTTTTGCCGACGAAGTAGGCGGCGGTTTCAGCAATAGTAGCCGCCGAAAACCGCCGCCCGCCGCCTCTTAAGGAAACCCCTGAACTGCCACCTTCACTCTCCAGTGTCGGGCTTCCCATTAGGAGCCGGGCGGCGGCTCAGTGAGACGTCTACTACATTATTTCAGCCGCCTACTTCGTTTGATTTTCTGAAATTAATAAGTACATTATCTAGTTTTGGCCGATATCGATGTACATCATTTATTCATATCCTGAAACCGGGTGAAGTTGACGCAGTCGTACCTGTCGTGATCGGTAATTCCATTCACGTGTCTTTAACGCCGTTTCAAACAACTGAATGTTCCACACAAAGGGGTGACGTATACTATTACTCATGCATTTAAACATGCCTGCGTCGGAGAATATCGATAAGTTGTACGGGAGAGACCGAACGATCCCGAATCTGACGAAAGCAACCTGTAAAATGGCGGCCGCAAAGAAGCGTGGGCCGGGAGACGGTAAACAAAGTTTGTTTAAATTTATGCGAAGAGAAACGCAGGACCCCCCCCCACAAGATAATATCAAGATGCAAATGCAACTAATTTCAATTGCGATCATAATTATGGACAGTGTATCAATACAATAATCGTCCTGTCAAGCACTTTAAGAAAATAAGTTTGCATAGCAACCACTGTTTACGCGGCAAGGGGGCACAACTGTTACGTACACTTTGTTCAGAAGTTATTAAGGGAGTATAGTAATAACCAGAATTTTTGATGAATTTCAACCATTTTTCTATATTTTTACCTGCGGCACGCAGGTCTACGGGAGGCTCGCGTTGTTGTTGTTGTTGTTCTTGTTGTTCTTCTTCTTGTGACTTTTTGAAATACGCATGCGCTAAGAGAGTGTGATCTCTGCCACACTTTCCTTTTCAATCTCACATGACAACACTGTCTTCAGGCACGTTTGAATTCATTTGCAACTATATTCGGTGGAATTAATTATTGCTTCGTTGATTTCCGTTCAGACTTCAATTCTCTTTCGTCAGTCGCTTAAAATCTGTCGGTCGTCACATCAGTCACTGTCTTCAGATATTACCATTTTCATTGAACAGTATGCACATGTATATACAATTTAAGATCCTTGGATTTCTTATATACCAAGGAAGATGAGCCGCAACCTTGTCAGTGGTTCAGCTAATTTGCATACAGACACAGGCGACTGTCTTAGAAAGTAGAAAAATAAGTTCACTACTTCTAGTAATCATTTTATCTACCCAATCTAGATAAAACACAAATTGGTGAAGAAGCATAACAAATAACGCATTATCATTATGATTAACATTGAATAATACTTGGTATCAAATTATAGATCATGCATCATAAAAACAAACGCAACAATTACGTTTCAGAAGTAAGCGGAACAACTCAGCAACTTTCACCGAATAAAGATGTTTAACTTTACCCCCAAGCAATTCGCATATATGGAAATATGTTTTGAAAGGAATAATAACTTAACCCTCTGTGGGAATCGAAACAATGATCCTCCAATCCCTGGACTTGCACTTAATGTCTTAGCTATACCGACTCATTGATAATACTCAAAACTCGACTTTATGCGCAAATGATTTTATAATACATGTACATAAATGACTATGTAGTATTTAATGAGTCAGACAACCCTATGCGCGAACAATACAGTTGTGTAGTTATATTGTGTACTTTCGGTACATAGCTATTTCGAATGATCCTCTTTCGGAACACAGTCTCTCTATCCTCATTCTCACAAGCCAGGGCTTTGCTTCGCTGGTATTGATGTTCTCGTCCTCTTCCGCACTCATAATCCCTTTAGAATTGCATTAATCACTTCTGTAAAATCAATACTTATGTGTATCAGCAGACAATGGGCAGAAACATGTTGCATTTGACATCATTCTCTCAAGTCAGAGCCCATTTATGCTAGAACTTACTGGTTCTACACTTCACAATTTACGTTATTTTGTCAATCAGTCTTACGAATGAAATTACGTCATATATTAGCAGATACTGACCATAAAAGCGATCTATTTGACCTCGTTGTCAAAAGCTATGGCCTTGATTTCCTTGAGAGTTTTTAAAAATTATTTTGATACTTCGATACCTTTCATATTGACTTGGAAGTCGTTTTCGCGAATGCAATAATTTGATGTACCAAAAGATAATAACGAGAATTCGACATGATTCTCTTATACACACAGACCTTGTTTAGTGAACTAACCCTGAAATTTCGCACTTAAATCACCTTCCGAATGAAATAATGACAAACATACTCGCGAATGGATTATAGGAAGATATCCATAGATACTGACAAGAAATGTTTCTTATTTGCAGAATTTGATTTAAAAAAAAAATTAATAAAATTATCAACCTTCGAAAAGGCTTGACCAAACATGTCGGATGACGTGATATCTCCTAAGGATGAAATAGGTAATCATTTGTATAGAAAGAGCAAACCATGTATTGATATTGGCTTGCTGCATGGAAAAGAGTGTCAAGGTACCGTATTTAGTTTGCAGATGATAACGCACATCAATGCAGAAACTTAATTTATTATTCTAATCGAATATCAAGACTGTCACAGGCGTCAATTTGAATCGTGAAAAATGTCATTATGCCTCTTGAACAGTTCGATAAAGCCTTCAACCCCATTCCATAGTTTCACAGATCAAAGCAGGGGTTTAGCTAGAATTTGAAAACAGGGAGTCTCATCCCAATTTACCATCCTAGCACTTCAGGCCGGGGTCCAGGGGCCGCTGGGGTTCTAGATGGCTGGAAATGGATTCTGGGCCATTTCTGGCACTCAAAATTGAATTGAATGGGCTATTGAAATTCATATTTTTGCAGGACAATTTCCCAGTTTTTTCAATGCAAAAATTTCAGATTGGTGTTTTCATCAGTTTTCCTAGGGTTTGTGTGTGAATAATGTTGCTGATAGAAGAGATAATATAATAAAAAACAAAACAAAAAATGTATTGCAGGCCGTTTTAAATTCAGAATTGTATTTATTAATAAAATGTTTTTACCAACAGTGTTTAATGATGGTCAAAAATATTTTTGTTCAACATTTTATTTATATTTTTCAAATTTATCATTTTCAAATTTTGGTCCAGAGCAAATCATATCTGATTCTTCATTAATATTTGTTGCATAAAAATAATTTTGAAATTATAATACGTTCAGCTTGCGGCGATATGTTCATTTTGAGAAATATGAAATTTTCTTGGAGTGGCATTAATCTGGTTTCAACAACTACAAAACGGAATGCACACTAGAGGACCACTTGCGAACGCTTAATATGGTGACATGACATGTTGTTGTCAAAATGTGCCGACTGCCCTGTCAAATGATAGAACGAAATACCTGAAATTCCTTGTTCCGTCTGTCCAGATTCCAGAGCCATTCGCCCGAGTACAAATCCGACATGACATGGTATTGTCGGCCTCGTTGTACTTCAACCAAGGGAATCTTTTAATTCACCCCGGGGAGAATTTTTTCACTTCTACGCGTATCTTCTTTGGAGCCGATGCTCCAGGATTTACGTGCCGTTCTGATAAGCCTCGATTTGGAGTTCAAGCCAGGGAATTCCCAAACGGGGAAACACCTGACGTCGCTGAATGCGCGGAACAACAACAACAACGCTGTTTTATACGACGAAGAATCTGAGTTAACCCGATACTTTTTTTACCTGATAACATTTTATTGCCTCTTTTTAACACGGATTACATCTTTCAATCCAACCCGTCTCAATTATAATGATTTATGTTTAAAAAAACGTACCACCCGTCTCAATTAGACAATACCCGTCTCAATGTCACATTTGCAAACTTCCCGTCTCAAAGACGGGGAGACGCATTGCTGGCTAATACTATGGATCAAAGTGATAGACCTGATAATAAATTCATTGAAAATTAACTTTGAAGGAAATATAAATTTTTCATTTTGCTCGGCAAAGTAAGCGAGAAGGGAGACTGAAGAGTGTAGATGTTCGCGCTATGACTAAATCCTTGAAATTTGTTTGGATTTCCAAATATTTGAAAGCCTTTTTCATTTGCAAAAATCAACGGCTGAACCGAATGTTTTGAAACTTGGAATACACGATACTTGTACCAAGACATTGCCAAAGCGATCATTGTGACTTCGTCTGTCAATTCAGTATAGACGGCACGGACCAGTCAAAATTGTCGAAATTTGAACGGGAAAGTGAATATATATATATGGTATCAAACCTATTAGTCAATTCCTACAATTGTGGGTTAGAAGTTGAAAATTACTTCCCTTGGCATGAAAACACTTGCAGATGGCACTTTTTTTCTACAATTACCACTACCTCCGCTGATATGTCTTTCACTGTATTATTGCCACTGCCGCAGGTTTCGACTACAATGTAGTCATTTCTCACTTGTTCCCCAAGGAAGTGAGAGATAAAAAAACATTTTTAAGGCTCTAAAATGGCTCCAAATTCTCTCTGAGAGCATCTGAGGTCTCTAGCGGCTGGGGGCCTAGGCCGCCCCCAGGCCCCCGGCCATTGTGCGGACACCTCGCTTCGCTCGGCCTTGTACTTTTCTGTTTAGCCTTCTACTCAAAATGTTAATGGGAAGGCTGAGTGTACCAGTAACTGCAATAACATCTAATTTTAAAACAGTTCTTCAAAGAAAGTCTTTTCACATACAAAGGAATAGTTTTGAGAGCTCTTTGACTGATCTTAGCAATTTTAAACCCTGCTTGTTTTTGTTTTTTTATAAATATGCAGCCCACTTTTTACTTATTTACAATTTTTTCTCAAATAAGAAAAATAAACATTTCTGCATATTTATAAAAAAAAAATAAGCTGCTTAAATTTCTTCATCTAAAGAGGACAAAACCACAGTGAAACTGATTTCTCATTCAAGAAAATTTCATCCATTCAAGCAAAAATCCCAAGAAATTATGTGCGGTTGATACTTTGTGCACAAAATGCATTTATTGCGTCGGTGGCGACAAAAAAATGATGAAACTCAATTTTTCCAACTTTTTCATCGCACCAATTACAGAACTGAGGTTGGTCATATGTTTAGTCATATGTTTACGACACTTCTTCAGAGATCAACAAATACTGACAATTCTATTTACATGAATTATATCAGTCTACAACAACATTGCTTAAATACCTCAGTGTTACGAGATAACTGATTGGCCCAAACCATGACAGGGTGCCGTGTATCATCTAACAATTGAAGGCGACATTAGCACGACGTGTCTTCTTAGAGCAACAACAACATATAGAACTGCTGCTGCATTGTCGATCAAGATATAAACTTCGGCCTAAGATAGTCAGCTGTTCACTTGTTACATGCATGGTTTGTGCACCCCGGTACAACCACACCAAACCACAGTAACATTCCTGTTTTACAGATTTATACACTCTGAAATACTCTCATAAATATCGCCAGAAAAAAAATATTTATGAAGTAATTATTCTCTAAAGAGACATTTTAAGTTTGCTTTACTTTAATTGAAACATTATGTAAATAATTATGGTAGACAGTAAAACTCTAATGCACACACATTGTGTGAACAGAAATCAAGGGAAAAAACTCTTACTTGTGACCAATATTAAAGATAAGTGTACAATTTATTGCCCGAATTTTCAACGTCAGGAGCCCCCTTATTGAAATCGTCTTTTATTTCTTTTACACTGACTGAAGATAGGGATTCTCTGTCCACGGCGACAAATTTTGTATGTCCGTCGTCCACAAGCTACGAGTATTCGTTAACAGTCTGTGTTGTCATTGTTGTTGTCGGGAGTGAAGACATGAAGCGCTCGACCACTTCGCTCAAAAGCATTTCATCAGATAAATGGATCGTTAAATGAATTGGTTGATGAGGAAACAACTGATCCATAAACTAAAACCATGATGGCTTTGGTACGCGACCGTCAAAAGTGCCGAGTTAAAACATTACTGCCACGTGCTTGACACGAGGGAATCCTCGCTAGAAAAGGACTGTGCCTCGTTTTGAAATAGGGCTTTCCCCAAGAATGTGAACCAAGATGGCGGCTCTTCAGTCGCCTTCGCGCTGACTCGCGCTGTGACGGTTCATTCGTTTTACTTAGATTTGCTTACTTATTTCTTTTACGACCAATAATTACTGATAATTAAAATACATGCGACATTATTTATCTCCAAAATATTGATGCGGGCGGGTCATGCGAAACAACCTATCAACTGACAACTGGTATGTTGTGGGAAAACTAAAAAAAAAAATTCGTGCGCAAACGGCAAAAATCGCAAAACTCAATTATCAAAACTCAATTTTAAATTTTCTGCAAAACTCAATATATATTGTTTTTCATCGTGGTAACCACGATGAAAAAACAGCTAGAAAAACCCCTGATGGTGAGGTACCATTGTCTAAAATCGATATTTTCAAATTTACCATGCCTGAAACCTAATATAAACGACGTATATCTTGTTAGCTGAGCCTGACAGGATTTCCTGGATGTGAACTTGTTATTCCATGAATGATTCTGTTGTCTTAGAATAACGAAATCCGATTTAATCGGGAGAAGAAAATGAAAAAAGAAAACATAATACGAGTGGAATCTGACAGATTCCTGTAAAATCTTAACAATCTGTATAAAAATTATAGCTTTGGATTCTCGTAGTGTTAGGCCGACTGTGTTTGAACCTATGTTTCAGGTCAGCTGCTGATGAAAATTCAATGAGGGAGGGAGGTCAACACAACACAAATCATAAACTCAACACGAAATAAAAAACACGGCAGCAAAAAAATTATATTTGATTTTGACATTTTCATTTGAGCTGGGAAGTTGTACCGGTTCACCGGTTATTTGATTTCCCGCCACTTGGATTTGCTGGACTAAATGTTTGAACGTTATTTTTTCATTAACTGCCACCCCCTCCAATCCAAATACGTTTCCTTGGGTTTGCTTGAGGCAATTTTAAGACAGATATATTTCTCCGCCTCCACCCCGATGTCCATCATGGCGGCCGACGCATGCTGAACATATTAAAGTAAGGGTGTATGCAAAACCGCGACTGAGAACACACTCGGATCAGCAAGACCATTTTCATTTGTGAAATCCGTATATTTCTTTCGTTCCATTGTATAAATATTTACTCGCACTAAATATTAAAAGATATTATTGAAAGACAATATATTGTTTACAGAATCTCTGCCCGACTAATTTGTTTAATTCTCCAAAACATGCGCGGTCCTTTTCCACTGTGTCGATGAATCCGACTTTTATATCATTTCTCTGGACAGTGACCTCACCATTGTGCGAGTCGGGAACCATATAGCTCCACAATATTATGTGATTGAACTGGGTTCCCTATATTTACCATGCCGAGGAAGCATGATTTGCGTTACAGTCGACGAAATAAAGATCGATGGTGTTTTATCGAAAATGTAATGCGGAAGACGCGAAAGTTTTAGATCTTTGGTTAGTAAATTCCCCACAAAATCGCCTAATAACCGTCAAGTTTGAAATATACAGGATTGTTCAGAAATAATCAACGCGCATGTTACACCATACACACGTAATATCGGTAAATTCAATGCGGGCGGCTGACCCGAAACACAGGTACCAACACAGCCGGCCTTAAAATAAAGTGCATCTCAATCGGGAATAACAGAGTTCGAATTTGGCACCTGTCCGTCAGTCCGAGACTGGTAAAAAATAAATCGGACTGGTGTGAGTGACTGAACAACAAGTCCGTCGGACTGGTAACAAAAAAGCTCTCCGTTCATTGTGTAAACTATTTCTCTGGATATCTCCGCACAATTTGTAAAGAATGAAAAACGAAATGTCTGTTTTCGGTTACCCGACCGAGTCTAAATAAATCATGGGAGTCTAAAACAATTTCCAGCAAATTCCAACGAAATCACGACCACGGCAGCATTTTACGACAACAACAACAGCCGTAAAGTGGTGCGAACATTGTCAGCAATTACCGTAAAGTGTGACTGTAATGCAGCATGGCAATGCAGGCTGGCGATCTTTTCAGAAAATAAAGCTCCCAATTCCAGGTCGGGAATCGAGAAATCAGCAACATGATTACGCTTCAGTCGACCTGATCCAGGGATTCATGCAAGTCGGTTTTTACCACCGGTATTCGGTGGTAAAAAAATGTTGAAAACTCAATTCGTATGGTGAGAAACTAAATTGCTTTCGTTTTACTGGACAAATACTCAATTTTTTGTGGAAAACTCAATTCGCCAGACATGGTCAAAGTTAATTTGACAGCTCCAAATTACGAAATAAACTCAATCGAATGACGATCTTACCGCGAAAATGACAATAAGTTTACCTTTCACAGGCGTAGAAAGCGTGCTACCACGTGTGGTGTTGTTGTTGTTAATCTCCCGCAAGATTTGCACACCATCCGCTTGAAAGGCAGAACTAATGGATAAATTGAATGAACTTCACTATATTGACTGGCTCAATGTGGCGCAGTCAGCCTATAGATATTTATATCGACTGTTCATGCCTGGCAACGAAAACGAAACCATAACCAGAACAAGCTGAGTGATTCTGACGCTTTATTTCGGAGAATAAGAGCTCAATAAAACTTCGTCAGTGAGTATTTTAATCGGAAGAAAATCGTGCTTGCCAATACGGGCACCTAACATGAACGTTGCATTGCCCGTGCCGATTTTTACTTGCTCCCGACAAGCGGACAAGCGCTAACGTGACGTAACAGTAACACTCGCGAGTTGAAAGAGTGAAGGCAACAACAACGATTGCTTGATAATTTGTCAGGACAACTCAACATTTTCAGTTGGGAACTCGACTTATCTCTAAATGAATCTCAATATTTATTCACTACAACTCAGTTTTTTTCGCGCGTGTTTGGTGCGCATTTTTCCAAGGATAAAAAACTCACTGGAATCAGACTTTGCCATTTCTTTGCCAAGCATTATTTCTTTTACTCTGTCTGCCCTTTTGTCCGTTTGTATGTCAAATCGTGGTTGTGTAATCAATAAGTGTTGACATAATTTCAGTGTATCACTGACATTTAACTCCACAATTTCTACAGGATGATTTTGAAACTTCACATGCATGCCTCATGTGCACCTGTTGTTTTTTTTTAGACAATTCAGATTTTTGTCAAAGTTATTGGGATTCAGACTTCACCATTTCTCCAATTCATTGCAATGTACTAATCAATTAAAACATTGTAGAATCAGCCTAGAGTTTTGACATGATTCTCTTGAAATCTGTCAAGACTTGCTAAGCATGATTTTAAGAGTTATACCTCCTACTGATGGGATAAAATATTATTTTTGTCTAAATGATCAGAAGTTGGATGTTCATTTCCGTGGTTAGTTTCAATGTACATTACATTTTTTTCGATATGAATCGGCCCAGACCAAAAGCTCTTGTTTCTGTGAATGTTTTATGATGAACCACATAAGTAAATTGCTTAGACAGGTGGCTAATGCCTTAATTAAAGTTGAACTGAAATATTGAATATGGAGTAATATGAATCTATTTTGGAAAGTGCCATTATCAACTACCGCTGAACCAACAATATCATGTGTTATTGACACCAGCATGGTGGTGGTTGAAACATTTGAGAACTCAATACCAATAAGTGAATCGGTGGTAAAAAAAAATGAAAACTCGATCGCAATGTTTGGATCGGCGGTAAAAAAATTTGAAAACTCAATTTCACCATTGGGAAAACTCAATTTTGAGTAATATTGAGTTTTCGGTGGTAAAATTTTTGACTTGTATGAATCCCTGCTGATCATGTTTACCAGGACAATTATAAACATATTCTCCATCAACTTCGAAAGAAATCTACTGATTTTTTTGGCTTGAAATGGCGTTTGTTGAAGCAGTGTTTTTCGCGACGACACGTGCAGTCAAAGTCGCTGTCGAAGTCTAGCCGACGGAGTTTGTCGTCTGTGATTATCTTCACACGCGCTCAAGAAATGCACAATTATTAATTTCTTATTTAGTAGCAACCATCACAGAGCACAAAATATTCATGATGACAAATGTTCCTACTCATCTTTTATTTAATATTAACGGACTAGTAAAAATATTTGCGGACTGGTTACATTTTTGGCTCACCAGTCCGGTGGACTGGTTCAAATTTTTCTTAAATTCGAACCCTGAATAAAGGTGAGTGGTAGCTTGCCTTACAATGAAGTACTGCACATCTTCTCGCAACTGTGTTAAGAACATTATTTCAATTAAGATTTTCTGCTTGTTCTGTTGTAGATTATCCTATCTTTGTGAATAGCTGAAGCAGAAGCACCATGACTGATACACCTGAAGCCGCACTCTCCAATGCACCTATGCCAACATTTAAGGTACATCTAGATTATATAGGATGTAAGATCTGGGAAGATGAAAAGTATTATCATGTCTTGGAATTAGATTATGTTTGTGATTTTCACGATTTCAATATCATGGACTCAATCCGGATATTCACAAAGGTTGTATTTTTCACTGTTTTCAAAAATTCATATCAAGATCCATGCAAAACTCGACTATTACTGAAGGATGAATTTGGTAATTGGAGTGACCATATGCAGGCCTCGAAATTTCAAAAATTTGCGTAACCCAAAAATAGTTCTGGGTCACGATGTTCACGTAACCTATTGTTCGGTTACGTAGGACTAGGTTGCGTAACCCATTGGTTACGTAAACAGGTTAGCCAAATTTTTTTCTGGAACTGAAGAAATTGTGTATTATATATTATTATATATATATTATTACAATAAAATACAAAATTGTTTTGAGAGTCCTTGAAACAGCAGCTGACGGCAATATTCTCAAACTGCGATGTAACATGTGCAACTTATTCGTCAGAAATTCAGCAAGAAGCACCCAGGCATGGAATAAAAGGGACGGTGTTGAAAAAAAGAAAATGTGAAATGTGTAGAAAGTAAAACAAAAGCAGACAAAACTTTTCTAAAGTCATCGTGAAATGACCACTTCTGGAATGTTTTTATGTTCACCGAGTCAATTTTCGCTTTTGAGCCGTTTTGCATATCGAACCTGCGGTCCGTAGGATCCGGAGATGAGAAATTCGATTTCCATCCACTTCCGTGTGCGTGCTGTCCCGCGCTGTAGAATTGACCCACATTTGATTGGATGAATTCAGGCTTTGTATGTTGGGAGTTGTGTCCCCTTGATATCGCATGCTTCCGTTTTTATGCGCCATCAGAATGTAAGTTTTTTTCGTTTCGAACCTCCGTGTTTTTATTTCTTTCTGATGCAAAATCACACGTTCATGATACTAATTCCATAATAAAAACGTGTATAAACTCCGAAGCGTGATTCGAAGATACCATAGAGGAGAAATATAGACCGGTAAGGCAACGATTGATGACTGTCACTGGGCCGGTCGCCCAGACATTTTCAATGGCGCTCGTCATACCGTAGCGCAAGTTGATTTTTTACGTAACCGATTATTCGTTCTGCAGAATTTACAACCACGTAACCGACACGTAACCGATCGTTTCGGTTACGCCAAATTTCGAGGGCTGCATATGTTTATGGAGAACTGACATGACTGGTTTTGAAAGTAACCCATATGTTTTCACATTTTCTGTATTTCCAGATATCTCATAGCTGTATATATGCACCAATTTTTTGTTTCAGATGGTACTTGTTGGTGATGGAGGTGTTGGTAAAACAACTTTTGTGAAACGTCACAAGACTGGCGAGTTTGAGAAAAAATATGTAGGTAGGTACAATGAAATTATTTACGTCTGCTGTTGTGGGGTTTGAACAGCTTGGTACTGTTGTATTCGATTGAAGTAACTCCATCTTCAACTGGTCCAGTCGCACTGTCCTTCCAACCCAAAGACAAGGTTCCTTGTCAAATTTTCATCCTGTGCTGATGACTTGAGGAACAATTGAATGCTAAGGCCATCCTTAGAAATTTGTTTGGTGGGCCTAACCTCCGCCCTCTCAATTTGGAAGATTCTCCACGGCCAAAATATTGCTGAGGAGAAGTCAATTTGCCACGACAAAAAAGGACTTCACCTCAGCATTTTTTACAGTAGTTTTTCACTACAATAATTAAAAGATTTGGGAGGTTTCAATTGTCTGGTCTTGGCTGAACTTAAACCGTCCTACAATAATGAGAAGTACAGACGTTTACCCGAGTTGAGAGGGTTAGTAATTTATTCCTGCCTGCAGCATCTGCGAAGAAAGCCGTCATCGCTTTTGCACAGTAGGGTAAATGACCTGACCTCAGGTCAACTCGGTGAACTTTTTTTTCAGACCTCGTGAAACATTCATAATTTGTAAATGGTGTACAGTTGAACTAGGGAGTTCAGCTCAAATTTTATTTTACATTATCATCCAGACAATCAAGTTTTTATCAAATTTAGTTCTGAGAGGAATATATCTCAGTTTACGAAATTGAAATCGATCAAGTATTAGCGAAGCTCGTGTCATTTGAAGATCCCTATAAAGGACATTCTTTCGGTGGGGTGTGGTAAAAAAAAAGTAATTATCTTTTCAAATACTCTAGAAAGATGAATTCAAAATGTATACAAGAACTTTCCATATTATCTAAAACCTGAACACACCTATTCCCTGTATTAAAATAGTTTTGTTAAAAAAAAAATTAAAAAAATAAAAAAATAATAAGAAAAATGAAGATTTTGCATATGGAAAAAATAAGTAACTTAATTTAAATAAATAATGAAGAAATTAATTATCACAATAACTGTAAGAATATTCTGTTGAGAGAACGATATTATAACTATTTTTCAAAGATCATAACACGTATATGGTCAATACAGCTGGAAAACTGAAGACAGTAAATCTGATGGCAAAAGCTACTACTCAATTATCTCCCTTGAGTCAGCGGGAGACAGCGCCTTGAGTCAGCGGGAACAGGGTTGGCAAACCACCAATGTGTTTTCATACTCCCAACGAATTCAGGAAGTGAGGTAAAGGGGAGGTGATAGGAATCGGGTTCATAGGAAAGCGTCACAAAATGGCGGCAACTTCGGAAGTGGAGGGGACTGTTTTTTCCAGAGACATTTCGTGGAATAGCTGGCTTAAATTTATCAAAATCTTCCAGTTCAAAAGGCGCAGGATACATTCAGCTTTCCGACTGTACGCGTGAGACTAGCTGCGGCCTCCATGGTCGTCCGTCGGCCGGCCACCAACGAAGAAAATTGACCTGGTAAGTCCTTCCCGTGGGAAATTTTTGAAACCACGCATATCACGACAATCTACGAGATTCTCGTTTTAAAACCATGTTCGTTTGAAAGACATTTTTCCATTGGCTCCCTGATGACGAACGTCGGAGTTTCAACTGTTTTGATAAATATGGCGACGTCCGTCTTTCGCTGGTACAGTCTCTGGCCGAATTTGGACATGAAATGTTTAACATGTACGATGAAATAGCAAAGAGAAATTAATAAAAACCACAAGGAGTTTAAAGAATATTTATTGTAGGACACTGTCTGATAAAAACAATTCATTTTACGGATGTTTAGCACGTAAATTCACGCAAAGTTGCAGGACAGTGAAATTGTGTTTTTCATTAAATTCGTACATCATTTAGCCCCTGAGCTGAACTCCCTAGTTGAACACAAGAAAGTGCATAAGTTGGAATTTTTTTCATCAGTTGGTTTCTGTTCGCAGCTGTGACTTTCCCAACTCCTTCTGGTAAAGTTGTTTGTCTGCCGCCTCCAAAATGTTCAGCATGTCCAGCGACAGCTAATGCTGCTTCTGTGTGCTGCAGACTTGGCGATATGATCGACAGCATTGCACTTTTTGATTATCTCAGTTCCAGCTTGGCCTACTCATTTATCCGAAAAAAGTGACAAAGCCATGTGGTCGGTGACATGTTGGTCGATCAGTATAACAGATCCTGCACACCTCACAATAAAGTTTAAGCACAGTTTCCCTATAAGCCGCCTCGTTCAGGTTCAGGCTTTATGTGGTACAACCCCCAAGTGACAACAGTTTTACATTTCACCAGTTTGACAGCCCCGTCATGCTCACATACAATGTCAAAGTCCAAATTCGACACTGTCAAACAGGGGTTATTCTTGACAAAAGTTTTTCATCTACTCAATTTCTGAATTTAATAAAACTCAATTTTTTTCGCGCGCCTTTGGCGCGCTAAATAATGCCTAAAACTCAATTTTTCCCGATTTTCATCGAATGAAGTATGAAAACTCAATTTTTCCCAATTTTCATCGAATGAAGTGCGAAAACTCAATTTTTAGCGCCTTTTCATCTTAGAAATAGGAATAGCATGCAAAAAAAATACATGCAATACCCCCCAAAAAAAGAGAGTGTGTACGGGCGTTTCAGAGGTATATTTCTTCCAGTGTAAATCTAAATGATGAAAAATTCTTCTGTGCTTGAAAACAGCTGATGCATACACAGGTTTGCAGTATGCATCTCAAATGTCAGTTGTATGGCCAACATTTTGGTTGGCTTTCAGAAACATGAAAATAAAATGCGCCCTCCATCACGTTTTTTTTCACCCCCTCTACAACATTGTGTTGTTGTTGTTGCGCAGCAATACCGAACCGACGTGTTGTGAAAATCAAAGTTCTTGTCTCGCATTTTCGATTACATAATCTATTACAAAATCTATTCATGGAGACACTTTACATTTCTTGACATCTGGCAGCTCTACATCATCCCGCCTACTTTCACTTTCAGCGACGTGCAAATGCCTGCGTCTGACTCTCCCCATTTACTGGAGTTTATTATTGATCATCGACGAGGAGTCAACTGTATGAATGTCTACATGCATAGATCTTTATTCAGTTCTTTATTTTTCTAAGTTCAGTTTTTCAGCATTTTAACTGTTACGCTGCGGCGAGTCGTTCAAACGGCTCTCGTCTTTCTATACGAAAAATGCGACGAGCCTTTGCTTCTGCCAATGCGAGCACAGCGATGTACCATTCTGAAATCGCATTTTTTCAAATTTACCAAGCATGAAACTCGATAAAAACCATACATATATTGTTAGCTAAGCCTGATTTGATTTCTTGAATGTAAACTTGATATTCTGTCTCAGAATAACGAAGTCGGGAGGAAGAAATAAAAATGAAAAATAAAAAAAAACATCAACGGAGATTTCCATAAAACGTTGTCGAGAAGCCGCCCAGAAAATATAAAATACTCACAGAAAACCCCTTCAAAATATATGATTCTTTGGTATAGTTGAAGTACAGAAGCTCAGTTTATATTTCCAAATTGCGGGTTTCGATTAAATCCGCTAAACAAA
>JAVTVY010007866.1:0-45772 GCA_036873755.1 Hanleya hanleyi
GTGAATGAGGAAATCACTACGTTGTTTATCATATACAACGTTTCTCGCATTTTCACATTACGCTTTCCTATTACACCTTGACGACATGTTCATTACGCCGTCATGTGTCTCTCATACACCTGTGCGTCGTTCTATTACATCGGTTAGACGTTTCCGGTACGCCATAACGCCGTTTGTCACGTCATTTCTTCATTTGCGAGATGCATATTTTATATCCATTCATCGGCACTTCCTTTGATTCTCCATCGTCGGTCGTCGGTGGGCGGGGAAGTCCGTTCGTTTGGCGTCAACTTTCCACTTGTATCAATTCCTCTCGGGTTTTTCACATTGTGATTTATTTAGGTTCGTCGTTACTAAGAGAGTTCTGTCCAGACCTTGTTGTTTCCAGTCTGGAGTTCAGAATATCAAAATTGTATTGGAATCAGCAGTATTTGGTCAAATACTGTTATATGGAATAGGTCTTTGGATTATGGACGTGGATATTCTCTGAGGATGACGGCGGGATTGTGAATGACGGACTAGTCGCCTTTAATTGAATTCAGCACAGTGTTGTATTAACACAGAACCATGTTGACTTAACACACAAACATTATGTTGAGACCCATTTACCTTAGGATTGTGCTTAAACAACACAATGTTTTCGTGGTGTACTTGGACAGTTTTTCCGGCTTTCTCCATCAAGTACTTTATTCCTGTATAGACCGTTACACCAATGGTTAGACTTTGACATTATGGTTCTGTCATCAACCTTAGGGTTGTTTATTATATGTAGGACCTTACTCACTACGTTCGTTTTCGGGTTCGGTCTCTACAGCGGATTATTTGTCCTGGTGCCGAGGTCGTGATACCGTTCCTGACTCTATTTCCCTCGTAATTGACTTCCTCCTTCACCTTCACCAGGATAGGTAGTCTCATATTAGCACCATGGAAAGCTATCATTCTGCTCCAACATTAGCCTTAACGATAATATCTCTGCGCTTATTCGCGCCTTCGCATTACAGTCGCGTTGTACTCGCCAACTGTTACCGAAATGGGATATCGGTGTGGTTCTGTGTGCTCTGATTATACCACCTTTTGAACCCTTAGAGTCCGCGTCTATAAAAGCTGTGTCTTATAAGACGGCCTTTGTGGCGGCGTTTTGCTTTGGCGTCCAGTGTGTCTGAACTTCATGCTCTTGAAAGATCCTCTATGACCTGGACAGCGGATTGGTCTTGCATTCCTTTTCGGCCCATTCCTGAATTTATCGCCAAAAATGAGTCTGTTCGTTCAGGTCCGTGCGCCCAACGTAAGTCGTACTCCATTCCTGCGTTGTCAGACTTTGTACATGGCCTCGAGGACGATCTTCTGCTATGTCCTGTTCGAGCCATCCGCCACTATCTTACTCGTACCGATCCGTTCGCGGCTCTCGGCTACGGTTATTCTGTCCCTTCGCCTGTCAGCAAGGCTTGATATTTAAATAAAAAAAATAAAAAAAGCCGCGTAGTTGAAGAAGACCATAAAATAGTCTTACCAATTGGCAGAAGGTAGATATACCATTGACGCCCCCACTACTGTCTTCAGCTTCTTCTGATGTGATTCGTGCCATCGCTGTGTCATGGCTTTTATGGAAGAACTGACCCCTCCATGACATTGTCCTGTCTTGTGCCTGAACAATTAACTCCTCGTTCACTAATTTCTGTCTGAGTGATATGACAGTGCAATCAATAGTGTGACCACGCTTGGGCCACTGTGGCTACCCAGCACGTTGTGAGTAATTTCAGAAAAAGAGGGGGGGGCGGCAAAATTGTCACCATCGCGGCAAGACAGCCATCTTGCTGTATCATCTCATCTCATCTCATCTCAGTCATATTGTTATTATTACATATATTATATGATAAAAAAGGCATCTCAGAAGGTAGAAATAAGTCAGTTGATCGGCCGTGGGTTCTATAATCACCAATGAAGGCCTGACACTAGGATAGGGTTTACTCCTAACTGCAAATTTGCTTGTGTCTTCCAGAAACTGACTCCCTTCTAGATGTCTCAGCTGGGTCCTCTGCGCTTCAACTCAAAAGACACCTGCTCCAGGCCTAGGGTCAACAGTAGTGATGAAAGTACAGGGAGTTGACGATGTGCAGCCGGATCCAGAGAGCAAGCACGGCAATTCCAACGCATCCTTCATCACTCCAAGTATGGTGAGTTGACCTCAAGAGGCTTGCGGACTGAGAGTGGTGTGGACTTGGTACCTTCCAAGATTTGGGTTGCGTACGTCCCCCCCTTTCTTACGGTTGGACCAAGGATCTCCCTGTATGCAATGGCAGTGGCTGATTTCCCCCCTAAGACATACAGTGCCTACCAAGGGGACCTTTCTTGTTGCCGATGGCGCCCCGGGTATCCTACAACTTGGTGGAAATGTGTACCACATCACGAGCACAGCTACATGGATGGAGACACTCAGATAAGTAAAACTGTATCAATTCCTTCAATTACCCTTTACGGCTGTGTCCAGGGTTAACTTGTTGAGTAATATTGTCTCAGATTTATACCCATGTCTGTGTCGTTCCAGCGATTACTAGTCTGCTATGGGAGTTACCACAAGGCCGAGATTCCCGCCTCCATATGTTGGTACTGTGGCATAATTGAAACAGGTTTACGATTTGGGCTACAAATATCAAACATTTATAAACAATGTTTCTATTTGTTACCAAATCAAACCTGTTTCAATTTGATTGTCCCTCCCTCCGTCCCCTCATGCCGGCCTTAAACACTACAGGTCTCGGTAATTATGATGAGAATAGAGGGCGAGTATGGCTTGAGCAGAGCCTATATAGTAATCCAGCTGGAATTAGATGGGAGAGCTCTCCTAGGGGCGGACAACTCTCCGCTAGGGGAGCTAACTTTTAGTTTTAACTTCCGTTTCTATGTTGTATCATCTTCCTGACGGAGATTGAATGGCATAATTGAAACAGGTTTGATTTGGTAACAAATAGAAACATTGTTTATAAATGTTTGATATTTATAGGCAGGAAGCTGGGCAGGAAATCTGATGATCAAACAGGTGCATAAAGACTTCCCCTCTGATCTATTCGTTATGATGGAAGCTGCTGGCGCCCATGTGGAGGTGCTAGGTAAATAAACACAATGGACTAGAGAATGAAATACCGGTATCTTTAGGGATGTTCCAGAAAAATGTGCATGGATGGGCAGAAGACAACTTTTCTTGACCCCAACTACCTATTTACAACATTTCCCATCTCCACAATAAGGTCTGTAAAACACCCACCTCTCATACACCATTGAATTAAATTACCATCCTCCCAATCTTAATAAATTAATATCCTATCTTTGCTCCCCACTCGTACATGTCGCTATATAGGATCTTATGTATTTCAATTGAATTTAGTGTTTTTAGCACCCATACCATGAATATTTAATAGCATTATAACATCATGGTCGCATCTGAACTAATTCACTTGTGGTCAGGGAGGGGAGATAGGGTCACCGTGTTCATTTACTCCAATGTTTACACCAAAGACCAGACCATATATCTACTCCGTATTATGGTGCCACAATGTCGGGACCGCGGCAACATGAAAAGACACCCTGCCAGCGCGGCGCCTAAGTTGACTGAGCCAACCGAAAATTCTCTATCTTTAATGTTCCCTTCAAGCACTATGAAGCGTTCTCAGGATTGGTTGACTCTCGAGTTACTGCAAGCCTGTTAGATCCTTCAAGCGACATATCCAAATGGGGGAGCAGATAGGATTTAATTTTAATTAGATTGCCTTCCTCCATCCCATGTACTTTTTCCTGTAACTGCCCTTAGAATACAGTCAATGTGATACATGTATCATTTATGTTGGAATGGCAAGACTTTGTGGAAGCACATTGCACAATTGTTGCTTCAAACAATAAATGGTGAACAAGGCTAATCCAAACTACTGTATAGATTCAGACACCTCGATATCCTGCACTGTAAATTTTGCATTTGACACTATTTCCAGATGCTTTGACTGATGCCAGACGATCCTATCCAATGGTGGAAATTCTGCAGCTCAACATGACTGGTAAGGTTATCCTTGCACTGAAACTCTTCAAACAAGATGACAAGGACAACTTCAGGTCATTCAAGGTCATGCCAAGGTCCCAGGTAAAACTTCGATCAAATATAACATTAATTGGTGAGAACGTGAAAAAATAACATGAATCCTTCTAACAATGTTCATGATTGTTGTGATTTCAGGGTCATATGGGTTAAAAAAATTAAATTCGTAATCTATTCTCTTTTCAGTGTAGTTCTACAAGATATTATGTCATGTATATTTTAGGTAATGTTGCATAATAAGTATGTTTTTGACTGTTTTCTAGAATTTATTTTTATTGGTCAATTTGCTTAATATAAATTAACATCTATTCACAGAATGCTCATGCGTACGTGAATGCAGGATTCCGGTTCAAGATTGACTCTCAGACAAAACAGGTTCTGGGGAAGCCCTCGATTGTTATTGGAGGAATGAGTGCAACATTCGTAAGCTTAATTAATCTTCACTTTTTATCCTTACACACAGAGATAAAGTCACTGTAAAAGGTCATTTTGGGTGGTTCCCACCTCAAACAACATTAGGGAGCTTCTTGAAATTGGGGCTTGCTAGGAACTGGCGTCAGGCAATCCAAACAGTGACATGGTGCGGCCGAGTTGGAACTCCTAGGAATACCACTGCATATTTTCTGGAATTCTGCAGACAAAGGATGATTCATGCATTACCATGCAATGGCATGGAGGAAATGGCAAATGCTATAACTGTCAAGGAAATCATGCCCTAATTTCAAGAAGCTCCCTTAGTGACATCAGGACACGCGAGTTATATCCGTTTATTGACAAGCCAGATGTCATATTCGCCTTTGATTATAAGAGCATCACCAGGGGACATAATTATGTCGTGAAACACTCAAATAATAGAAAAAAAAGCGGATCGAAGACCCCATTTTAATTCGATAAAGAAAAAAGTCACATCATGTGATTGAAAACCATTCATACATTTCTACAATTTCCAGTTAATCAATCCCCCAGGCCCAGCTATCCACAGTAGGCCCTTAGAAACTTGAGGATTGCTCACTGGGCAAAATTTTGAGGCATTGATCTCTCTACATGTACATTCATGAGAATTTCTGGCTTACTGTAACCATTCTCATCCGGACAGCCACTTACTTCACTATACTGCTTTTCGACAGGCTACTACTGCATTAATGTGAATTTAATTCCACCATGAAATAAGAAATTACCTGGGAGAATATGTTGTAAAGTTGAGTTAACTATTCTATTTTATTTATGTATATACAGAACCATGCATTGAAGACGGAGGATTTTTTGGTTGGGAAGAAACTGAAGGATCCTGCCATTGTTAAGCGTAAGTAAATTATGCTTATAATGTCATCAAAGTTGTAAAGCAATATTGAGCCCAGGCCGTATTGGATTGGTAACCGGGTGCAGTACTGGCTGGACTGATCAGTGTCCTGGGTAATGGGAACTGAGGGCGCTCTCATGTCCTGGCACACGTAAGCACTGTCGTGATAGGACTGAAAACTTGTTGGAAATGATGATAAATCCTACTTAATCACTTAGTCATTTTTGTATTCTTCAACTCGGCTTAAAACATATTTTTTGTTCTTAGTTTTCAGTTTGGCTCATAAACGTCCTATTCCAAATAAAAGCGATGCCATATCTGAAAGAGCGATTCTCTACATATCAGACACTGCAGATAAAGTTGTTTCTTTGCAATTTGACATGACAAATTGAATGTATATTTTATAAAAACTGATGCCTTGTTTCCCCAATATTGTCAGATGATTACATGCATATTAAGAAGTCATGTAGCATGTTTAGGGTGGATCAAATTTAATTAGAGTGGACACTTTTGGAGAATGTTGATCATATTAATGTGTTGTGTTGTTCCTGTTGTTAGAGTGTCTGGCCATCCTACAGTCTGAGCTGAAACCTGTTGCTGATCCTGTCCTAGCGTCGCCAGAGTATCGACGAGACCTCGCTGTCAATCTCTTCTATAAGGTACATTCAACTCCCAAATATATTCAGGGGGTTCGGTGGTCGAGTGGTCTAAGGCGTTTCGCTGGTGATCGCTAGCCTCACACCACTGAACCAGCACGGGTTCGAGCCCAGCTGGTGCATGTGTGAAAGATCGTCAGTTACTTACCGACAGGCAGTGGTTCTCTTCGGGTACTGACTTTCACCATATGAGTGAGACAAAGTTGAGTGTGACATTAAACCAAATTCCCCCCCCCCCCCCAATATACTCTTGTAGTTAAAACCATACCTGCTAATAATAATATTGATCATCGATTTGACTTGGTCATAGTTTGAAGGTCTAATTATCATAATGTAACCCAATTTCCATTCTCGTACCAATTCTTAGAAGGATTGGGTGTGAAAGAGAGACGATGGGGATTTAAGTTTAAATATACAGTTTGCATCTTGCCTAAAATTGGTAAAGGCAGCCCTGGTCCATCAAGCTATCATCAAGCGAGGCCCTGTGAGGCAGTTAGACATAACAGTTTAACGGAGCTTGGAAAGATGGTTTGATGACCTCAAAATCAAGGTATTACTAAATATGTTGGTTCCATGAAATCCTGGATCTAACACTTGTCATTGTGCCAATTTAAACAGGTTAAATGCTAATTTTTCTCTTATAATTTTGCAATAGTTCATCCTGGGCGTCAACAAGGACACTTTGGGCCAGAGGTATTCCAGTGGAGTGGACCAGCTGTTCAGGCCAGTGTCCAGTGGGGAACAGGACTTCGACACTCAGGAGGATGAATTTCCCTTGAAGAAACCCATTCCAAAGATGTTAGCTCCCATTCAGGTAAATAGTTTTACAATGGAATTTTTATCATGAATATAGAAGTATGCACTTAAATTTAACATTTGGGGTGATTTCACCCTTGACTAACATAAAAAAAGACAGATGGTACTATGAAGCCATTTAACCTCAGGCTGGTGATGTGCGGTGGCATTATAACTTCACTGCTGGAAAACCTTTTTGGTGGTCTGAGAGGTCCTTTGTGTCTTTCCTTTATTTCACGAAAAATAGCACATGCTCTGGATTTCAATTTCATGTAATAACTATAATAAAAATGCAATCGAGCTAGAACTTTCACATATTGTGTACATATATTTTCTCTTGTCATTACAGTCGCTATATAGCTGAAATATTGCTGAATGCGACGTTAAACCCTAATTCTCTCTCTCTCTCTTGTCATTACATTAAAACAATTATTTCTAGGACATTTTATCTTTTTCGATTTCAACTGCACCACAATAATGCCAAAATGCTGCCTCATCGTACCGTCTCCTTTATGGCAAATTTAATCAGTGGATATCAATTTCAGAAACACCTGGCAAGGCAGTGTGGAATATATTCCACTGAGAATAAATCAAATTGATTGGCTCATTATAAAAGTAGCAAATGCTGATTGGTCGGTTTTGAATTTTAAACCAAAGATTGGTAATGTTTCTAAGAGGTCAATTATCTCTATACATGGTAGAACTGGTTAAGGATTGTTTAATAAACAATTTTCATAATCGAAACATCAGGCTTATCATAAAAGCCATTCTGGTATATCAATCACATATACACAGACAAGATTGCACCTCATGTGAAGGCTTGTGGGAAGATTTCATCTTCATACACAATCCGACTTTTCCATTCACACATCAAATTTATAGGTCAAATCAATATCAGTATTCAAATCTGAGGTGTGAATGGAAAAGTCGGATTGTGTATGAAGATGGAATATTCCCTGAGGTGTAAATGTCATGTACAAACCAGAGATGAGCCAATCAGAACATATACCCATTGCCCATGTGTTGGGGAAAGCAACATTAACTCATATTCACTCACCCGCTCACCGCGTATTGTCTCAGTAGATTTGTCATTCCTCCTATTTGGGCAGAGGGGTTGCCAGATAGAAGGACAGCTGATCAGTAACCCAATCTTCTGGCATATTTCGAAATTCAAATGGATTCGAGGTCAATGGCCATTCGTGTCTGTTTATAAATTCTTTTGAACAGAGCCATTGGGCTGATTTATCGGTGCTAATTTGGAAACGTGAATGGAGAAGTAGACATCTGTATGAAAATGGGAAGATTCCTGCATTTGATGCATGTGAACCATACACAATATCGCACAGATGTAAATCAAATCAATTTAATATGATATTCACGTGTGATGATAAAGTTTTATTGTGACGATTCACAAATTAACTTTGCATGTGAATATTTATTGAAATTGTAAATAAACAATGGTTGAATAGATGGTTGTGATGAGTGCTGAATTGAAAATCTTATCATATTGGGTTATTCATTGAGAAAATTTGTCACTGCTTTTTCCAAACTTCATGTTGTACTGAGAATTGGCAGCACTACGAACGGACAACTTGGTGGGCATAATGCATCTATGGCAGATATTAGTGATGGACAATTTTCTTATTGGATGTTTTGCTGAAATATGTATAGATCGCCCTCAAGTACTAAATTTGTTGTGAGAAGAATATTTTCGACTTTGCAGGCATCCGGTGAAGCACAGTACATAAATGACATCCCTGAACAGCTAGGAGAACTTCATGCAGCCTTTGTGCTTAGCACTATGGGGAATGCTAACATTGACACGTTTGATGCCTCTGCAGCTCTGGTAAGTACCAACCATGGACACAGGGATAGCAATAATGATAATGGCTGCAGTATTTGATGAGATAATGAATATAGTGAACAAGTTACATGTTGAAAGGTGATTCAATTTAATAATTGTGTTGAAACATTTAGACATTCAGTGGATTTGATAGACTGACCTGATAAACTGGCTGAACCAGTTAGTGAGACAGTCTATTGACCTGATAAGCTGGGTGAACCAGTTAATGAGACAGTCTATTGATCTGATAAGCTGGGTGAACCAGTTAGTGAGACGGTCTATTGACCTGATAAGCTGGGTGAACCAGTTAGTGAGACGGTCAGTTGACCTGATAAGCTGGGTGAACCAGTTAGTGAGACGGTCAGTTGACCTGATAAGCTGGGTGAACCAGTTAGGGAGATGGTCAGTTGACCTGATAAGCTGGGTGAACCAGATAGTGAGACAGTCGACCCGATATGCTGGGTGAACCAGTTAGTGGGACAGTCTATTGACCTGATAAGCTGTGTGAACCAGTTAGTGAGATAGTCTATTGAACTGATAAGCTGGGTGAACCTGTTCGTGAGACAGTCTATTGACCTGATAAGCTGTGTGAACCAGTTGGTGAGACAGTCCATTGATCTGATAAGCTGTGTGAACCAGTTAGGGAGACAGTCTATTGAACTGATAAGCTGGGTGAATCAGTTAGTGAGACAGTCGTTGACCCGATAAGCTGGGTGAACCAGTTAATGAAACCATGTACTGACCCAATAAGCTGTGTGAACCAGTTAGTGAGACAGTGTCTTGACCTGATAAACTGGGTGAACCAGTTAGTGAGACAGTCGTTGATCCGATAAGCTGGGTGAACCAGTTAGTGAGACAGTCGTTGACCCGATAAGCTGGGTGAACCAGTTAATGAGACCATGTACTGACCCAATAAGCTGTGTGAACCAGTTAGTGAGACAGTCTATTGAGCTGATAAGCTGGGTGAACCAGTTAGTGAGACAGTGTATTGACCTGATAAACTGGATGAACCTGTTAGTGAGACAGTGTATTGAGCTGATAAGCTGGGTGAACCAGATAGTGAGACAGTGTATTGACCTGATAAGCTGGGTGAACCAGTTAGTGAGACAGTCGTTGACGCGATAAGCTGGGTGAACCAGTTAGGGAGATGGTCTATTGACCTGATAAGCTGGGTGAACCAGTTAATGAGACAGTCGTTGACGCGATAAGCTGGGTGAACCAGTTAGTGAGACAGTCGTTGACGCGATAAGCTGGGTGAACCAGTTAGTGAGACAGTGTATTGACCTGATAAGCTGGATGAGCCAGTTAGTGAGAGAGTGTATTGACCTGATAAGCTGGGTGAACCAGTTAGTGAGACAGTCGTTGACGCGATAAGCTGGGTGAACCAGTTAGTGAGACAGTGTATTGACCTGATAAGCTGGGTGAACCAGTTAGTGAGACAGTCGTTGATGCGATAAGCTGCGTGAACCAGTTAGGGAGATGGTCTATTGACCTGATAAGCTGGGTGAACCAGTTAGTGAGACAGTCGTTGACGCGATAAGCTGGGTGAACCAGTTAGGGAGATGGTCTATTGACCTGATAAGCTTGGTGAACCAGTTAGTGAGACAGTCGTTGACATAATAAGCTGGGTGAACCAGTTAGTGAGACAGTCTATTGAGCTGATAAGCTGGGTGAACCAGTTAGGGAGACAGTCTGTTGACCTGATAAGCTGGGTGAACCAGTTAGTGAGACAGTCTATTGAACTGATAAGCTGGGTGAACCAGTTAGTGAGACAGTCTATTGAACTGATAAGCTGGGTGAACC
Source organism: Hanleya hanleyi (assembly GCA_036873755.1). Classification (NCBI taxonomy): domain Eukaryota; kingdom Metazoa; phylum Mollusca; class Polyplacophora; order Lepidopleurida; family Hanleyidae; genus Hanleya; species Hanleya hanleyi. The sequence continues at coordinate 10,482 of JAVTVY010007866.1, forward strand.
AGTTAGTGAGACAGTGTATTGACCTGATAAGGTGGGTGAACCAGTTAGGGAGATGGTCTATTGACCTGATAAGCTTGGTGAACCAGTTAGTGAGACAGTCGTTGACCCGATAAGGTGGGTGAACCAGTTAGGGAGATGGTCTATTGACCCGATAAGCTTGGTGAACAAGTTAATGAGACAGTCGTTGACCTGATAAGCTGGGTGAACCAGTTAGTGGGACAGTCTATTGACCTGATAAGCTGGGTGAACCAGTTAGTAGGACAGTCTATTGACCTGATAAGCTGGGTGAATCAGTTAGTCAGACAGTCTATTGACCTGATAAGCTGGGTGAACCAGTTAGGGAGACAGTCGTTGATCTGATAAGCTGGGTGAACCAGTTAGTGAGACAGTCTATTGACCTGATAAGCTGAGTGAACCAGTTAGTGAGACAGTCTATGGACCTGATAAGCTGGGTGAATCAGTTAGTGAGACAGTGTCTTGACCTGAAAAGCTGGGTGAACCAGTTAGTGAGACAGTCTATTGACCTGATAAGCTGGGTGAACCAGTTAGTGAGACAGTCTATGGACCTGATAAGCTGGGTGAACCAGTTAGTGAGACAGTCGTTGACCCGATAAGCTTGGTGAACCAGTTAGTGAGACAGTCGTTGACCCGATAAGGTGGGTGAACCAGTTAGGGAGATGGTCTATTGACCTGATAAGCTTGGTGAACAAGTTAATGAGACAGTCGTTGACCTGATAAGCTGGGTGAATCAGTTAGTGAGACAGTGTCTTGACCTGATAAGCTGGGTGAACCAGTTAGTGAGACAGTCTATTGACCTGATAAGCTGGGTGAACCAGTTAGTGAGACAGTCTATTGACCTGATAAGCTGGGTGAACCAGTTAGTGAGACAGTCTATAGACCTGATAAGCTGGGTGAACCAGTTAGTGAGATAGTCGTTGACCCGATAAGCTGGGTGAACTAGTTAGGGAAATGGTCTATTGACCCGATAAGCTGGGTGAACCAGTTAGGGAGATGGTCCATTGACCTGATAAACTGGGTGAACCAGTTAGTGAGACAGTCCATTGACCTGATAAGCTGGGTGAATCAGTTAGTGAGACAGTGTATTGACCTGATAAGCTTGGTGAACCAGTTAGTGAGACAGTCGTTGACCCGATAAGCTGGGTGAACCAGTTAGTGAGACCATCTATTGACTTGATAAGCTGGGTGAACCTGTTAGTGAGACAGTCTATTGAACTGATAAGCTGAGTGAATCAGTTAGGGAGACAATCTATGGACCTGATAAGCTGGGTGAAGCAGTTAGTGAGACAGTCTATGGACCTGATAAGCTGGGTGAACCAGTTAGGGAGATGGTCTATTGACCTGATAAGCTTGGTGAACAAGTTAATGAGACAGTCATTTAGTCAATGACTGTCTCATTAACTTGTTCACCAAGCTTATCAGGTCAATTGACCATCTCCCTAACTGGTTCACCCACCTTATCGGGTCAACTGTTAGTGAGACAGTCTATTGACCTGATAAGCTGGGTGAACCAGGTAGTGAGACAGTCTATTGACCTGATAAGCTGGGTGAACCACTTACTGAGACAGTCTATTGACCTGATAAGCTGGGTGAACCAGTTAGTGAGACAGTCTATGGACCTGATAAGCTGGGTGAACCAGTTAGTGAGACAGTCGTTGACCCGATAAGCTTGGTGAACCAGTTAGTGAGACAGTCGTTGACCCGATAAGGTGGGTGAACCAGTTAGGGAGATGGTCTATTGACCTGATAAGCTTGGTGAACAAGTTAATGAGACAGTCATTGACCTGATAAGCTGGGTGACCCAGTTAGTGGGACAGTCTATTGACCTGATAAGCTGGGTAAACCAGTTAGTAGGACAGTCTATTGACCTGATAAGCTGGGTGAATCAGTTAGTCAGACAGTCTATTGACCTGATAAGCTGGGTGAAGCAGTTAGGGAGACAGTCGTTGATCTGAACCTGTTAGGGACATAGTCTATTGACCTGATAAGCTGGGTGAACCAGTTAGTGGGACAGTCTATTGGCCTGATAAGCTGGGTGAACCAGTTAGTAGGACAGTCTATTGACCTGATAAGCTGGATGAATCAGTTAGTCAGACAGTCTATTGACCTGATAAGCTGGGTGAAGCAGTTAGGGAGACCGTCGTTGATCTGATAAGCTGGGTGAACCAGTTAGTGAGACAGTCTATTGACCTGATAAGCTGAGTGAACCAGTTAGTGAGACAGTCTATGGACCTGATAAGCTGGGTGAACCAGTTAGGGAGATGGTCTATTGACCTGATAAGCTTGGTGAACAAGTTAATGAGACAGTCATTTAGTCAATGACTGTCTCATTAACTTGTTCACCAAGCTTATCAGGTCAATTGACCATCTCCCTAACTGGTTCACCCACCTTATCGGGTCAACTGTTAGTGAGACAGTCTATTGACCTGATAAGCTGGGTGAACCAGGTAGTGAGACAGTCTATTGACCTGATAAGCTGGGTGAACCAGTTACTGAGACAGTCTATTGACCTGATAAGCTGGGTGAACCAGTTAGTGAGACAGTCTATGGACCTGATAAGCTGGGTGAACCAGTTAGTGAGACAGTCGTTGACCCGATAAGCTTGGTGAACCAGTTAGTGAGACAGTCGTTGACCCGATAAGGTGGGTGAACCAGTTAGGGAGATGGTCTATTGACCTGATAAGCTTGGTGAACAAGTTAATGAGACAGTCATTGACCTGATAAGCTGGGTGACCCAGTTAGTGGGACAGTCTATTGACCTGATAAGCTGGGTAAACCAGTTAGTAGGACAGTCTATTGACCTGATAAGCTGGGTGAATCAGTTAGTCAGACAGTCTATTGACCTGATAAGCTGGGTGAAGCAGTTAGGGAGACAGTCGTTGATCTGAACCTGTTAGGGACATAGTCTATTGACCTGATAAGCTGGGTGAACCAGTTAGTGGGACAGTCTATTGGCCTGATAAGCTGGGTGAACCAGTTAGTAGGACAGTCTATTGACCTGATAAGCTGGATGAATCAGTTAGTCAGACAGTCTATTGACCTGATAAGCTGGGTGAAGCAGTTAGGGAGACCGTCGTTGATCTGATAAGCTGGGTGAACCAGTTAGTGAGACAGTCTATTGACCTGATAAGCTGAGTGAACCAGTTAGTGAGACAGTCTATGGACCTGATAAGCTGGGTGAATCAGTTAGTGAGACAGTGTCTTGACCTGATAAGCTGGGTGAACCAGTTAGTGAGACAGTCTATTGACCTGATAAGCTGGGTGAACCAGTTAGTGAGACAGTCTATTGACCTGATAAGCTGGGTGAACCAGTTAGTGAGACAGTCTATGGACCTGATAAGCTGGGTGAACCAGTTAGTGAGATAGTCGTTGACCCGATAAGCTGGGCGAACTAGTTAGGGAAATGGTCTATTGACCCGATAAGCTGGGTGAAGCAGTTAGGGGGATGGTCCATTGACCTGATAAACTGGGTGAACCAGTTAGTGAGACAGTCCATTGATCTGATAAGCTGGGTGAATCAGTTAGTGAGACAGTGTATTGACCTGATAAGCTGGGTGAACCAGTTAGTGAGACAGTCGTTGAGCTGATAAGCTGGGTGAACCAGTTAGTGGGACAGTCTATTGACCTGAACAGCTGAGTGAACCAGTTAGTGAGACAGTCTATGGACCTGATAAGCTGGGTGAACCAGTTAGTGAGATAGTCGTTGACCCGATAAGCTGGGTGAATTAGTTAGGGAAATGGTCTATTGACCCGATAAGCTGGATGAACCAGTTAGGGAGATGGTCTATTGACCTGATAAGCTTGGTGAACCAGTTAGTCAGACAGTCTATTGACCTGACAAGCTGAGTGAACCAGTTAGTGTTACAGTCTACTGACCTGATAAGCTGTGTGAACCAGTTAGTGAGACAGTCCATTGACCTGATAAGTTGGGTGAACCAGTTAGTGAGACAGTCGTTGATCTGATAAGCTGGGTGAACTAGTTAGGGAAATGGTCTATTGACCCGATAAGCTGGGTGAACCAGTTAGGGAGATGGTCCATTGACCTGATAAACTGGGTGAACCAGTTAGTGAGACAGTCGTTGATCTGATAAGCTGGGTGAACCAGTTAGTGAGACAGTCCATTGACCTGATAAGCTGGGTGAACCAGTTAGTGAGACAGTCGTTGATCTGATAAGCTGGGTGAACCAGTTAGTGAGACAGTCTATTGACCTGATAAGCTGGGTGAACCAGTTAGTGAAACAGTCTATGAACCTGATAAGCTGGGTGAACCAGTAAGTGAGACAGTCATTTACCCGATAAACTGGGTGAACTAGTTCGGGAGATGGTCTATTGACCTGATAAGCTGGGTGAACCAGTTAGGGAGATGGTCTATTGACCTGATAAGCTTGGTGAACCAGTTAGTGAGACAGTCGTTGACCCGATAAGCTGGGTGAACCAGTTAGTGAGACCATCTATTGACTTGATAAGCTGGGTGAACCTGTTAGTGAGACAGTCTATTGAACTGATAAGCTGAGTGAATCAGTTAGTGAGACAGTCTATGGACCTGATAAGCTGGGTGAACCAGTTAGTGAGACAGTCTATGGACCTGATAAGCTGGGTGAACCAGTTAGTGAGACAGTCTATGGACCTGATAAGCTGGGTGAACGAGTTAGTGAGACAGTCTATTGACCTGATAAGCTGAGTGAACCAGTTAGTGAGACACTCTATGGACCTGATAAGCTGATTGAACCAGTTAGTGAGATAGTCGTTGACCCGATAAGCTGGGTGAACTAGTTAATTAAATGGTCTATTGACCCGATAAGCTGGGTGAACCAGTTAGGGAGATGGTCCATTGACCTGATAAACTGGGTGAACCATTTAGTGAGACAGTCCATTGACCTGATAAGCTGGGTGAATCAGTTAGTGAGACAGTCGTTGAGCTGATAAGCTGGGTGAACCAGTTAGTGAGACAGTCGTTGAGCTGATAAGCTGGGTGAACCAGTTAGTGAGACAGTCTATTGACCTGAAAAGCTGAGTGAACCAGTTAGTGAGACAGTCTATGGACCTGATAAGCTGGGTGAACCAGTTAGTGAGATAGTCGTTGACCCGATAAGCTGGGTGAATTAGTTAGGGAAATGGTCTATTGACCCGATAAGCTGGATGACCCAGTTAGGGAGATGGTCTATTGACCTGTTAAGCTTGGTGAACCAGTTAGTCAGACAGTCTATTGACCTGACAAGCTGAGTGAACCAGTTAGTGTTACAGTCTACTGACCTGATAAGCTGTGTGAACCAGTTAGTGAGACAGTCCATTGACCTGATAAGCTGGGTGAACCATTTAGTGAGACAGTCGTTGATCTGATAAGCTGGGTGAACCAGTTAGTGAGACAGTCTATTGACCTGATAAGCTGGGTGAACCAGTTAGTAGGACAGTATATTGACCTGATAAGCTGGGTGAACCAGTTAGTGAGACAGTCTATTGACCTGATAAGCTGGGTGAACCAGTTAGTGAAACAGTCTATGAACCTGATAAGCTGGGTGAACCAGTAAGTGAGACAGTCATTGACCCGATAAACTGGGTGAACTAGTTCGGGAGATGGTCTATTGACCTGATAAGCTGGGTGAACCAGTTAGTGAGACAGTCTATGGACCTGATAAGCTGGGTGAACCATGCAGTTAGTGAGATAGTCGTTGACCCGATAAGCTGGGTGAACCAGTTAGGGAGATGGTCCATTGACCTGATAAACTGGGTGAACCAGGTAGTGAGACAGTCCATTGATCTGATAAGCTGGGTGAATCAGTTAGTGAGACAGTGTATTGACCTGATAAGCTGGGTGAACCAGTTAGTGAGACAGTCGTTGAGCTGATAAGCTGGGTGAACCAGTTAGTGGGACAGTCTATTGACCTGAACAGCTGAGTGAACCAGTTAGTGAGACAGTCTATGGACCTGATAAGCTGGGTGAACCAGTTAGTGAGATAGTCGTTGACCCGATAAGCTGGGTGAATTAGTTAGAGAAATGGTCTATTGACCCGATAAGCTGGATGAACCAGTTAGGGAGATGGTCTATTGACCTGATAAGCTTGGTGAACCAGTTAGTCAGACAGTCTATTGACCTGACAAGCTGAGTGAACCAGTTAGTGTTACAGTCTACTGACCTGATAAGCTGTGTGAACCAGTTAGTGAGACAGTCCATTGACCTGATAAGCTGGGTGAACCAGTTAGTGAGACAGTCGTTGATCTGATAAGCTGGGTGAACCAGTTAGTGAGACAGTCTATTGACCTGATAAGCTGGGTGAACCAGTTAGTAGGACATTATATTGACCTGATAAGCTGGGTGAACCAGTTAGTGAGACAGTCTATTGACCTGATAAGCTGGGTGAACCAGTTAGTCTATTGACCTGATAAGCTGGGTGAACCAGTCTATATTGACCTGATAAGCCCAGTTAGTGAGACAGTAAGATAAGCTGGGTGAAGCAGTAAGTGCTGGGTGAGTAAGTGAGACAGTCATTGACCCGATAAACTGGGTGAACTAGTTCGGGAGATGGTCTATTGACCTGATAAGCTGGGTGAACCAGTTAGGGAGATGGTCTATTGACCTGATAAGCTTGGTGAACCAGTTAGTGAGACAGTCGTTGACCCGATAAGCTGGGTGAACCAGTTAGTGAGACCATCTATTGACTTGATAAGCTGGGTGAACCTGTTAGTGAGACAGTCTATTGAACTGATAAGCTGAGTGAATCAGTTAGTGAGACAGTCTATGGACCTGATAAGCTGGGTGAACCAGTTAGTGAGACAGTCTATGGACCTGATAAGCTGGGTGAACCAGTTAGTGAGACAGTCTATGGACCTGATAAGCTGGGTGAACCAGTTAGTGAGACAGTCTATTGACCTGATAAGCTGAGTGAACCAGTTAGTGAGACACTCTATGGACCTGATAAGCTGATTGAACCAGTTAGTGAGATAGTCGTTGACCCGATAAGCTGGGTGAACTAGTTAGGGAAATGGTCTGTTGACCCGATAAGCTGAGTGAACCAGTTAGTGGAGATGGTCCATTGACCTGATAAACTGGGTGAACCAGTTAGTGAGACAGTCTTGACCTGATTGAACCTGTTAGTAAGACAGTGATGATAAGCTGGGTGAACCAGTTAGTGAGACAGTCTATTGACCTGATAAGCTGGGTGAACCAGTTAGTGAGACAGTGTCTTGACCTGATAAGCTGGGTGAACCAGTTAGTGAGACAGTGTCTTGACCTGATAAGCTGGGTGAACCAGTTAGTGAACAGTCATTGACCCTGATAAACTGGGTGAACCAGTTAGTGAGACAGTGTCCCTGGCTGGGTGAACCTGTTAGTAGACAGTGTTGACCCGATAAGCTGGGTGAACCATTTAGTGAGACAGTCTTGACCCGATAAGCTGGGTGAACCAGTTAGTGAGAGACTGGTCTATTGACCTGATAAGCTGGGTGAACCAGTTAGGGAGATGGTCTATTGACCTGATAAGCTTGGTGAACCAGTTAGTGAGACAGTCGTTGACCCGATAAGCTGGGTGAACCAGTTAGTGAGACCATCTATTGACTTGATAAGCTGGGTGAAACAGTTAGGGAGATGGTCTATTGACCTGATAAGCTTGATGAACCAGTTAGTGAGACAGTCGTTGACCTGATAAGCTGGGTGAACCTGTTAGTGAGACAGTCTATTGAACTGATAAGCTGAGTGAACCAGTTAGTGAGACAGTGTCTTGACCTGATAAACTGGGTGAACCAGTTAGTGAGACAGTGTCTTGACCTGATAAACTGGGGGAACCTGTTAGTAAGACAGTGTCTTGACCTGATAAGCTGGGTGAACCAGTTAGTGAGACAGTCTATTGACCTGATAAGCTGGGTGAACCAGTTAGTGAGACAGTGTCTTGACCTGATAAGCTGGGTGAACGAGTTAGTCAGACAGTGTCTTGACCTGATAAGCTGGGTGAACCAGTTAGTGTGACAGTCTATTGACCTGATAAACTGGGTGAACCAGTTAGTGAGACAGTGTCTTGACCTGATAAGCTGGGTGAACCTGTTAGGGAGATAGTCGTTGACCTGATAAGCTGGGTGAATTAGTTAGGGAAATGGTCTATTGACCCGATAAGCTGGATGAACCAGTTAGGGAGATGGTCTATTGACCTGATAAGCTTGGTGAACCAGTCAGTCAGACAGTCTATTGACCTGACAAGCTGAGTGAACCAGTTAGTGTTACAGTCTACTGACCTGATAAGCTGTGTGAACCAGTTAGTGAGACAGTCCATGGACCTGATAAGCTGGGTGAACCAGTTAGTGAGATAGTCGTTGACCCGATAAGCTGGGTGAATTAGTTAGAGAAATGGTCTATTGACCCGATAAGCTGGATGAACCAGTTAGGGAGATGGTCTATTGACCTGATAAGCTTGGTGAACCAGTTAGTCAGACAGTCTATTGACCTGACAAGCTGAGTGAACCAGTTAGTGTTACAGTCTACTGACCTGATAAGCTGTGTGAACCAGTTAGTGAGACAGTCCATTGACCTGATAAGCTGGGTGAACCAGTTAGTGAGACAGTCGTTGATCTGATAAGCTGGGTGAACCAGTTAGTGAGACAGTCTATTGACCTGATAAGCTGGGTGAACCAGTTAGTAGGACAGTATATTGACCTGATAAGCTGGGTGAACCAGTTAGTGAGACAGTCTATTGACCTGATAAGCTGGGTGAACCAGTTAGTGAAACAGTCTATGAACCTGATAAGCTGGGTGAACCAGTAAGTGAGACAGTCATTGACCCGATAAACTGGGTGAACTAGTTCGGGAGATGGTCTATTGACCTGATAAGCTGGGTGAACCAGTTAGGGAGATGGTCTATTGACCTGATAAGCTTGGTGAACCAGTTAGTGAGACAGTCGTTGACCCGATAAGCTGGGTGAACCAGTTAGTGAGACCATCTATTGACTTGATAAGCTGGGTGAACCTGTTAGTGAGACAGTCTATTGAACTGATAAGCTGAGTGAATCAGTTAGTGAGACAGTCTATGGACCTGATAAGCTGGGTGAACCAGTTAGTGAGACAGTCTATGGACCTGATAAGCTGGGTAAACCAGTTAGTGAGACAGTCTATGGACCTGCTAAGCTGGGTGAACCAGTTAGTGAGACAGTCTATTGACCTGATAAGCTGAGTGAACCAGTTAGTGAGACACTCTATGGACCTGATAAGCTGATTGAACCAGTTAGTGAGATAGTCGTTGACCCGATAAGCTGGGTGAACTAGTTAGGGAAATGGTCTGTTGACCCGATAAGCTGGGTGAACCAGTTAGGGAGATGGTCCATTGACCTGATAAACTGGGTGAACCAGTTAGTGAGACAGTCCATTGACCTGATAAGCTGGGTGAATCAGTTAGTGAGACAGTCGTTGAGCTGATAAGCTGGGTGAACCAGTTAGTGAGACACGCTGAGCTGATAAGCTGGGTGAACCAGTTAGTGGGACAGTCTATTGACCTGAAAAGCTGAGTGAACCAGTTAGTGAGACAGTCTATGGACCTGATAAGCTGGGTGAACCAGTTAGTGAGATAGTCGTTGACCCGATAAGCTGGGTGAATTAGTTAGGGAAATGGTCTATTGACCCGATAAGCTGGATGACCCAGTTAGGGAGATGGTCTATTGACCTGTTAAGCTTGGTGAACCAGTTAGTCAGACAGTCTATTGACCTGACAAGCTGAGTGAACCAGTTAGTGTTACAGTCTACTGACCTGATAAGCTGTGTGAACCAGTTAGTGAGACAGTCCATTGACCTGATAAGCTGGGTGAACCAGTTAGTGAGACAGTCGTTGATCTGATAAGCTGGGTGAACCAGTTAGTGAGACAGTCTATTGACCTGATAAGCTGGGTGAACCAGTTAGTAGGACAGTATATTGACCTGATAAGCTGGGTGAACCAGTTAGTGAGACAGTCTATTGACCTGATAAGCTGGGTGAACCAGTTAGTGAAACAGTCATTGACCCGATATACTGGGTGAACTAGTTCGGGAGATGGTCTATTGACCTGATAAGCTGGGTGAACCAGTTAGGGAGATGGTCTATTGACCTGATAACTTTGGTGAACGAGTTAGTGAGACAGTCGTTGACCCGATAAGCTGGGTGAACCAGTTAGTGAGACCATCTATTGACTTGATAAGCTGGGTGAACCAGTTAGGGAGATGGTCTATTGACCTGATAAGCTTGGTGAACCAGTTAGTGAGACAGTCGTTGACCTGATAAGCTGGGTGAACCTGTTAGTGAGACAGTCTATTGAACTGATAAGCTGAGTGAACCAGTTAGTGAGACAGTGTCTTGACCTGATAAACTGGGTGAACCAGTTAGTGAGACAGTGTCTTGACCTGATAAACTGGGGGAACCTGTTAGTAAGACAGTGTCTTGACCTGATAAGCTGGGTGAACCAGTTAGTGAGACAGTCTATTGACCTGATAAGCTGGGTGAACCAGTTAGTGAGACAGTGTCTTGACCTGATAAGCTGGGTGAACGAGTTAGTGAGACAGTGTCTTGACCTGATAAGCTGGGTGAACCAGTTAGTGGGACAGTCTATTGACCTGATAAACTGGGTGAACCAGTTAGTGAGACAGTGTCTTGACCTGATAAGCTGGGTGAACCTGTTAGGGAGACAGTCGTTGACCCGATAAGCTGGGTGAACCATTTAGTGAGACAGTCGTTGACCCGATAAGCTGGGTGAACCAGTTAGTGAGACCATCTATTGACTTGATAAGCTGGGTGAAACAGTTAGGGAGATGGTATATTGACCTGATAAGCTTGGTGAACCAGTTAGTGAGACAGTCGTTGACCTGATAAGCTGGGTGAACCTGTTAGTGAGACAGTCTATTGAACTGATAAGCTGAGTGAACCAGTTAGTGAGACAGTGTCTTGACCTGATAAACTGGGTGAACCAGTTAGTGAGACAGTGTCTTGACCTGATAAACTGGGGGAACCTGTTAGTAAGACAGTGTTTTGACCTGATAAGCTGGGTGAACCAGTTAGTGAGACAGTCTATTGACCTGATAAGCTGGGTGAACCAGTTAGTGAGACAGTGTCTTGACCTGATAAGCTGGGTGAACGAGTTAGTCAGACAGTGTCTTGACCTGATAAGCTGGGTGAACCAGTTAGTGGGACAGTCTATTGACCTGATAAACTGGGTGAACCAGTTAGTGAGACAGTGTCTTGACCTGATAAGCTGGGTGAACCTGTTAGGGAGATAGTCGTTGACCCGATAAGCTGGGTGAATTAGTTAGGGAAATGGTCTATTGACCCGATAAGCTGGATGAACCAGTTAGGAGATGGTCTATTGACCTGATAAGCTTGGTGAACCAGTTAGTCAGACAGTCTATTGACCTGACAAGCTGAGTGAACCAGTTAGTGTTACAGTCTACTCACCTGATAAGCTGTGTGAACCAGTTAGTGAGACAGTCCATGGACCTGATAAGCTGGGTGAACCAGTTAGTGAGATAGTCGTTGACCCGATAAGCTGGGTGAATTAGTTAGGGAAATGGTCTATTGACCCGATAAGCTGGATGAACCAGTTAGGGAGATGGTCTATTGACCTGTTAAGCTTGGTGAACCAGTTAGTCAGACAGTCTATTGACCTGACAAGCTGAGTGAACCAGTTAGTGTTACAGTCTACTGACCTGATAAGCTGTGTGAACCAGTTAGTGAGACAGTCCATTGACCTGATAAGCTGGGTGAACCAGTTAGTGAGACAGTCGTTGATCTGATAAGCTGGGTGAACCAGTTAGGGAGACAGTCTATTGACCTGATAAGCTGGGTGAACCAGTTAGTAGGACAGTATATTGACCTGATAAGCTGGGTGAACCAGTTAGTGAGACAGTCTATTGACCTGATAAGCTGGGTGAACCAGTTAGTGAAACAGTCTATGAACCTGATAAGCTGGGTGAACCAGTAAGTGAGACAGTCATTGACCCGATAAACTGGGTGAACTAGTTCGGGAGATGGTCTATTGACCTGATAAGCTGGGTGAACCAGTTAGTGAGACAGTCTATTGACCTGATAAGCTGAGTGAACCAGTTAGTGAGACACTCTATGGACCTGATAAGCTGGGTGAACCAGTTAGTGAGACAGTCTATTGACCTGATAAGCTGAGTGAACCAGTTAGTGAGACACTCTATGGACCTGATAAGCTGATTGAACCAGTTAGTGAGATAGTCGTTGACCCGATAAGCTGGGTGAACTAGTTAGGGAAATGGTCTGTTGACCCGATAAGCTGGGTGAACCAGTTAGGGAGATGGTCCATTGACCTGATAAACTGGGTGAACCAGTTAGTGAGACAGTCCATTGACCTGATAAGCTGGGTGAATGAGTTAGTGAGACAGTCGTTGAGCTGATAAGCTGGGTGAACCAGTTAGTGAGACAGTCGTTGAGCTGATAAGCTGGGTGAACCAGTTAGTGGGACAGTCTATTGACCTGAAAAGCTGAGTGAACCAGTTAGTGAGACAGTCTATGGATCTGATAAGCTGGGTGAACCAGTTAGTGAGATAGTCGTTGACCCGATAAGCTGGGTGAATTAGTTAGGGAAATGGTCTATTGACCTGTTAAGCTTGGTGAACCAGTTAGTCAGACAGTCTATTGACCTGACAAGCTGAGTGAACCAGTTAGTGTTACAGTCTACTGACCTGATAAGCTGTGTGAACCAGTTAGTGAGACAGTCCATGGACCTGATAAGCTGGGTGAACCAGTTAGTGAGATAGTCGTTGACCCGATAAGCTGGGTGAATTAGTTAGAGAAATGGTCTATTGACCCGATAAGCTGGATGAACCAGTTAGGGAGATGGTCTATTGACCTGATAAGCTTGGTGAACCAGTTAGTCAGACAGTCTATTGACCTGACAAGCTGAGTGAACCAGTTAGTGTTACAGTCTACTGACCTGATAAGCTGTGTGAACCAGTTAGTGAGACAGTCCATTGACCTGATAAGCTGGGTGAACCAGTTAGTGAGACAGTCGTTGATCTGATAAGCTGGGTGAACCAGTTAGTGAGACAGTCTATTGACCTAATAAGCTGGGTGAACCAGTTAGTAGGACAGTATATTGACCTGATAAGCTGGGTGAACCAGTTAGTGAGACAGTCTATTGACCTGATAAGCTGGGTGAACCAGTTAGTGAAACAGTCTATGAACCTGATAAGCTGGGTGAACCAGTAAGTGAGACAGTCATTGACCCGATAAACTGGGTGAACTAGTTAGGGAGATCGTCTATTGACCTGATAAGCTGGGTGAACCAGTTAGGGAGATGGTCTATTGACCTGATAAGCTTGGTGAACCAGTTAGTGAGACAGTCGTTGACCCGATAAGCTGGGTGAACCAGTTAGTGAGACCATCTATTGACTTGATAAGCTGGGTGAACCTGTTAGTGAGACAGTCTATTGAACTGATAAGCTGAGTGAATCAGTTAGTGAGACAGTCTATGGACCTGATAAGCTGGGTGAACCAGTTAGTGAGACAGTCTATGGACCTGATAAGCTGGGTGAACCAGTTAGTGAGACAGTCTATGGACCTGATAAGCTGGGTGAACCAGTTAGTGAGACAGTCTATTGACCTGATAAGCTGAGTGAACCAGTTAGTGAGACACTCTATGGACCTGATAAGCTGATTGAACCAGTTAGTGAGATAGTCGTTGACCCGATAAGCTGGGTGAACTAGTTAGGGAAATGGTCTGTTGACCCGATAAGCTGGGTGAACCAGTTAGGGAGATGGTCCATTGACCTGATAAACTGGGTGAACCAGTTAGTGAGACAGTCCATTGACCTGATAAGCTGGGTGAATCAGTTAGTGAGACAGTCGTTGAGCTGATAAGCTGGGTGAACCAGTTAGTGAGACACGCTGAGCTGATAAGCTGGGTGAACCAGTTAGTGGGACAGTCTATTGACCTGAAAAGCTGAGTGAACCAGTTAGTGAGACAGTCTATGGACCTGATAAGCTGGGTGAACCAGTTAGTGAGATAGTCGTTGACCCGATAAGCTGGGTGAATTAGTTAGGGAAATGGTCTATTGACCCGATAAGCTGGATGACCCAGTTAGGGAGATGGTCTATTGACCTGTTAAGCTTGGTGAACCAGTTAGTCAGACAGTCTATTGACCTGACAAGCTGAGTGAACCAGTTAGTGTTACAGTCTACTGACCTGATAAGCTGTGTGAACCAGTTAGTGAGACAGTCCATTGACCTGATAAGCTGGGTGAACCAGTTAGTGAGACAGTCGTTGATCTGATAAGCTGGGTGAACCAGTTAGTGAGACAGTCTATTGACCTGATAAGCTGGGTGAACCAGTTAGTAGGACAGTATATTGACCTGATAAGCTGGGTGAACCAGTTAGTGAGACAGTCTATTGACCTGATAAGCTGGGTGAACCAGTTAGTGAAACAGTCATTGACCCGATATACTGGGTGAACTAGTTCGGGAGATGGTCTATTGACCTGATAAGCTGGGTGAACCAGTTAGGGAGATGGTCTATTGACCTGATAACTTTGGTGAACGAGTTAGTGAGACAGTCGTTGACCCGATAAGCTGGGTGAACCAGTTAGTGAGACCATCTATTGACTTGATAAGCTGGGTGAACCAGTTAGGGAGATGGTCTATTGACCTGATAAGCTTGGTGAACCAGTTAGTGAGACAGTCGTTGACCTGATAAGCTGGGTGAACCTGTTAGTGAGACAGTCTATTGAACTGATAAGCTGAGTGAACCAGTTAGTGAGACAGTGTCTTGACCTGATAAACTGGGTGAACCAGTTAATGAGACAGTGTCTTGACCTGATAAACTGGGGGAACCTGTTAGTAAGACAGTGTCTTGACCTGATAAGCTGGGTGAACCAGTTAGTGAGACAGTCTATTGACCTGATAAGCTGGGTGAACCTGTTAGTGAGACAGTGTCTTGACCTGATAAGCTGGGTGAACCAGTTAGTGGGACAGTCTATTGACCTGATAAACTGGGTGAACCAGTTAGTGAGACAGTGTCTTGACCTGAAAAGCTGGGTGAACCTGTTAGGGAGACAGTCTGTTGACCTGATAAGCTGGGTGAACCAGTTAGCGAGACAGTGTCTTGACCTGATAAACTGTGAGAACCAGTTAGTGAGACAGTCTATTGACCTGATAAGCTGGGTGAACCAGTTAGTGAGACAGTCTATTGACCTGATAAGCTGTATGAACCAGTTAGTGAGACAGTGTCTTGACCTGATAAGCTGTGTGAACCTGTTAGGGAGACAGTGTCTTGACCTGATAAGCTGTGTGAACCAGTTAGTGAGACAGTGTATTGACCTGATAAGCTGGGTGAACCAGTTAGTGAGAGAGTCTATTGACCTGATAAGCTGTGTGAACCAGTTAGTGAGATAGTCTATTGACCTGATAAGCTGGGTGAACCAGTTAGTGAGATAGTCTATTGACCTGAGAAGCTGTGTGAACCTGTTAGTGAGATAGTTTATTGACCTGATAAGCTGTGTGAACCAGTTAGTGAGATAGTCTATTGACCTGATAAGCTGGGTGAGCCAGTTATTGAGATTGTCTATTGACCTGATAAGGTGTGTGAACCTGTTCGTGAGACAGTGTCTTGACCTGATAAGCTGGGTGAACCAGTTAGTGAGATAGTCTATTGACCTGAGAAGCTGTGTGAACCTGTTAGTGAGATAGTCTATTGACCTGATAAGCTGTGTGAACCAGTTAGTGAGATAGTCTATTGACCTGATAAGCTGGGTGAGCCAGTTAGTGAGATTGACCTGATAAGCTGTGTGAACCAGTTAGTGAGATAGTCTATTGACCTGATAAGCTGGGTGAACCAGTTAGGGAGACAGTCTATTGACCTGATAAGCTGGGTGAACCAGTTAGTGAGATTGTCTATTGACCTGATAAGCTGGGTGAACCAGTTAGTGAGACAGTCTATTGATCTGATAAGCTGGGTGAACCTGTTAGGGAGACAGTCTATTGACCTGATGAGCTGGGTGAACCAGTTAATGAGACAGTCTATTGACCTGGTAGGCTGGGTGAACCTGTTAGGGACATAGTCTATTGACCTGATAAGCTGGGTGAACCTGTTGGGGAGACAGTCTATTGACCTGATAAGCAGTGGGAACAAATTAGTTAGTTAGTCTGTTGACCTGATAAGCTGGGTGAACAAGTTAGTGAGATTGTCTATTGACCTGATAAGCTGGGTGAACCAGTTAATGAGACAGTCTATTGACCTGATTAGCTGGGTGAACCAATCGTACTTGGCAGACGCCTAGTCCATTATCAGTTGCTTGTGGTATGAATTTGAACAGTGTTGGTAACATCCTTCATGAAATATTGCAATAAATAGAAGCTGGCCTTGAAAAAATGGATTATGGTCAGTCATCACCAGATGCATATATGGTATTAATTTGGGAAAGCCTGGCTTTAATTCGTTCAGACATATCATAATAAACAGTGAATGACATTGTAAAAATAGGTCACGGTCAGTCAACATGTATAGGTTCCTAGTCCATCAGCCGTTACATAATCTATTATGAATCTAGAGACCTATAGTAACACTATAATCATTCAATAAATATTCTAAAACCTATAATTTGACATCGAAAAAAATAGGTCGCATGTTGATCACGTTCAAGAGGCTTCTGTCTCATCACCAGCTGCAACTGTTTATGAATTTGGAGACCGTGCCTATAGTCCTTCAAGAGCTATCATGTCCACATTTAACCTGTTGGATGCATTTACTGACTAGTTACTCTTTGGACTGCTCCGAGACAACATAGCCTTGTTCCTCTCGTCAGCCCTGCGACTATTTAGTAGGTATAGAGTAGGCGACTGTTCAGGGGTACCACCCCCTGCAGCCAGGAGGCCTCCTGACCTGCCTTGGCCCCTGAACACCTACGACTATTTTGTTATCATTAGAGTAGGAGAGGAGCTGCGGGAGTCTGCCCCTTTATCCCAAATTGTATTTTAAATGTGTTCATTTATTATATGCCTTAATAAATGTATTATATGCAGTACATATCTTGTTGGTCATTATTGCATAAATTGGAAATTTAACCTGTTGGATGTAGTTTATGCAATGATGACCTTCATCCGCTTCTCCTGTGGGGGTAGACTATTCTGTTATTCCGACCAGCTCAGCTGGTGGACTGGTCCAGGCGCATGGTCATTAATGTACAGATGACCAATGGGCTAACCATCTCTTATCTCTATCCCTAGGGAGCTAGCCTCCATCTTTCTTTCTTCTCCGATCTCCATAGGGGCCAGACATGCTTTAGACCTTGCAAATTTATTCCAATTACCACCATCCCACCACCACCACCTTCAGCAGCTGGGGGATAGACTTCCATTTTGGGGGGAGGGGGGGGGGGAACATACTGTTTTCTTTCCCCCCAAAATCATTTACTGTCGAGTTACTCTTTGGATCGCTCCGAGACAACATAGCCATGTTCCTCTCGTCAGCCCTGTGACTATTCAGTAGGTTTAGAGTAGGCGACTGTTCAGGGGTACCACCCCCTGCAGCCAGGAGGCATCCTGACCTGCCTTAGCCCCTGAACACCTACACCTATTTTGTTATCATTAGAGTAGGAGAGAAGCTGCGGGAGTCTGCCCCCTTATCCCAAATTGTATATTAATTGTGTTCATATGTTATATGCATTAATAAATGTATTATATGCAGTACATATCTTGTTGGTCATCATTGCATAAACACGAAAATTGGCTTCATGTTAACTTTCATTTAAGGCGGAAAAAAATGAGGGAGGGAGGCTTTTTTTTTATCTTTTGTTTGTTTTTTCTCTTTTTCACAGACCAAATATTTTCATCTTTTCTGGCACATCGATGCAATAGTTTAGTACAATTTATTTTTTACATTTTCTTTCTTTACCTATGGGTGATAAAAAGTGGCACTAAAAACTGATGTGGCAATCCACATGTAGCTAGAAATTGATTTTATTCAACCTAATATGATAACATTGTGTGTGTTCTAATCCTTACAGGCTATGCCAGGAGTTGTGAGATTTGTCTGTGCTAAAGACATACCAGGGGATAACAATATGGTCGGCTTCTTTGGCAGAGAGGAGGTATGGTAAACATTTCTAATGAACAAACTTATTCCAAATATGCCAGTCAACGTCCTTAACTTTCTAATCTCAATCCCCTCTCTATTTCAATCATCTTCGGTGGAGTTAAAGCTTTTTATTCTCAACATCAATGTATGCAAAGTATAGTACTTGTCTGGACTCCCTTAATGATTGGCCTAGAAGTAAAGTTTTGTAGTAAATACTTTAATAGATCATGTCAGTGTGCGCTGTCAGGGTTGTTTTTCCCATTTGATGATATTTCTCAAATATGGCCCTTTGTCAAAATCAATATATGATGTACAGTACATGTATATTCTTGTCCCGACTGTAAGGCCGCTGTTAATTAATTGTTTGTTTCTCGTAACCTTGTTTGTAAAAATACACATGCTGAGTGTGATAATTATTAATTATTAACTTGCAAACCAATTGTATACAAATGTGAAGAAAATGAGCAAGTTTTACTAATGAAAATGTAAATCCCTTATGGATTTTAATTATTTGTCCTCAAACTATAGATGAGGGCTGGTTATGGGAAATGAGCTATTAATTATCAGCAGCCTAATTTCCCCGACTACTTCATGTAGAAGTTTGATTTTTGTACTTGTTGAATTATGTGAACTTTCATGTTTTTACCCTGCAGCCTGG
The DNA here is from genome assembly GCA_036873755.1 of Hanleya hanleyi. NCBI lineage: Eukaryota > Metazoa > Mollusca > Polyplacophora > Lepidopleurida > Hanleyidae > Hanleya > Hanleya hanleyi. The sequence continues at coordinate 29,194 of JAVTVY010007866.1, forward strand.
GAGTGGGGGAGTGCTGTGATTGTCTTTAAAATTTCAAATTTTATGGCATACCGTAAATGTATTTATTGGATTGACAGTGATTGAAGAGTATTTTGAAATTTTTTAATTATTATTTCTCTCATTATTTGTTTTTGGTATTCAAAATTATTTGCAGATATTAGCCAGTGAACATGTAAATTATGTAGGCCAGCCAGTGGGTGTGATAATTGCAGGTAAGGCTGGGTTCAGTGAGGATTCAAATGGATCGCTGTACGTAATCACTGTAGATGTCTAAGGTTACTGAGCCCACCTGTAGACACTTTTACACACGCTCTGGGATATGTCTTTATACTGCTAAAAGTATGCCTTATAGCTATGGTAAAGTATCTATTTGTTGAAAATGCATTTTTCAAGGATTCCAAATATATATGTGTTCACTGTGGTTAGTTACCCATAGCAGTTTTGGATATAAATAGCTTCTTATTCTATTTTGACATTTTATGTTGCCGCATTGTCCAAGATGGCATTGTCCAAGGATTAATTCGAAATTAGGTCGATTGACTGAAACTTATTTGAACATGGAGAAAATTTTCTTATGGTATTACACATTGCTTCATGTTTGAGTGTTCTATATTCTGTTGTTTCTTTCATTTATCTCAGACACACACGTTCATGCTGTCGCTGCATCCAAGCATGTCAAGATCCAGTATAAAGATGTGGGTCCGGTCATAGTCGGTACGAAAGAAGGCATCAAGAAGAGCTCATTCATCGAGCATCAGATGCCAGATGTAGTAGCGGGAGATGTCGATGGTGTGTCACATTGTTTTCTATTTAAAAGTTTCATGCTTGGCTAAAAATTTGGATAATGTCAAATTTAACCTATCAAGATTACAGCAATTCGCAATTGACCAATCGTATACTGACAAACCATATTTTTTAAATATCCCAGAATGCTTCATTTCTGAAATTACCGCATTACTGCATCATTTAACAGTGTAGAGTGAGTGATTCTTAAAGGTTCTACCAAATGGTCCTGGCACCCCATAATTTTTTTTATGCTAACTTGTAAGAGAATATATCTGACATTTAATAGCTCTTTACTGTTTTTGAGAATTGTCAAAGTTTGCAAAAAAGGAAAACAAACATGAAACCCTCCAATATCATGCTTGTTTGGAAACGGTGAACGCCATGACCTGCTGACCTACGATGTCGGAGTCTGATTACGATGAGATTCTGACCTCACGAGTCAGATGTTACGGTTTCAATGTTTTTTTTTCTACCACATCGGCTGTATTGTGTAAAAAAATCCAATCTGATATCATTTTTCGTAGAAAAAAATATCAAGTTTTTCAAACAGCTTCTCTGTATGTTTTCATGCAAAGTCTGCATGTATGGGTATTTAGTAGAACCTTTAAACATGACCATTCGGTTTTTAATCTGTCTTCAGGAGCGATGGCCTCTGCTACCCACACTTTAGAAGGAGAAGTCAACATGGGTCATCAGTATCACTTTTACATGGAAAACCAGGTTAACATAACTAATGTGTGTGTTACGGGGGGAGGAGGGGGTGGCACCTGTTTTCGCCACCCAGAAACCTCCAATCTTTACAGCTTATCGCATTTCAAACTAAATGATCCAATAATAAATTAAATTACTTCCGTGATGTCCACTTAGCTCATTTATTATTCATAATAAAGATTTGCAGTTTTCAAGATAATAAAAAGTTGGGATGAAATAAAAATGGCTGTTGAGATATTTTAGTTGAGATATTTTAGTTAGAATAGTTGATGGTTAATAAATGAAATTAATAATGAAGTGATAGTACTGATAAAAAAAAAACATTATGTGTACACTGAATGTTTTCTAATTTTTTTTTTTACAGTCAAGGGCACAGTCTAAATAAATCATGTGTTTAAATTACTAGGTGACTCTTGTCTCCCCCAAGGAGAATGCCTATGAGGTCTATTCAGCTACACAGTGGCCTGATATGACCCAGTTTGTCTGTGCTGCTGCCATTGGTAAACCTGTAAACAGGTAAAAAGTCATTGCAAATAAGCATCCTTTTTCGACTTCTGGGAAATAATCTTAGAAAAGGATAAAAATTTTGAAAACAGATAATTGTATAGATTTCCAGTGTTTTATTATATGCCCGTCGATAGACGAGGTTGTACATTGCAATCACCATTTCCGTCCATCTGTCAGTCTGTCCGTCTGTAAACTTTTGCTTGTCCATGTGATATCTCCAGTTCCATGAAATGGATTGTTACCAAACTTTGGGTAAACCTTACCCATGGGTCAAAGAGGAACCTTATTCATTTTGAGGTCGAAATGTCAAAGGTCAAGGTCACTGTGATCGAAAATACAGTAAACCATTTGTAAATTGTTGTATTTATGCTATAAGTATACAGTTCAGGCTGTTGGCAGAGAAGTCTATAAGCCTGAGTTCGGTCTAATATTGTCAATATGAGGGACTAGTTTGTACATTAAATGAATTATCTTTCTCTTTTGCAGCGTCGACGTGTCTGTTACAAGAGTAGGTGGTGCGTTTGGTGGAAAAGCTGTCCGATCGATCAATATATCTGCTGCTGCCATAGTATGTGCCGAGCTTACTGGCAGGTTAGTTCAATATCGCTTGTTGAGAGCTGATCCAAACCATGCAATAATTGTTTTATTAACCCTTTCACCGACTATTCCCGGTAGACTGGGATAGCTTTAAACCTGTTGGGCATCATGATGGGTACAGCACTTTTATTTTTTTTTGCATTCGTTTTAATGGAAACCTATCAAACACTGTATAAAACCTTGATCAAGGACGAGACAATCGGCATGCGTAATTTTGCCCATGTGACCTTGATCGGCCAACAGATAGGAGACAAGTGTAGACAGTGGCTGGAAGGATAGAATTATTTTTGCGCAGTAAAACTGACCTTACTGACATATGCGTTATGGTGCAAACACAACCTAACAAGTGAAGAAATTAAAAATGGCACAGTTCAACCAGGTGCAGGTGCCAATCCCATCCATTTTAATCCAATTGTATCCTCCATTTTATTTTCACCATCCATCCCAGGTGATGTCATGTATAGAAAGGGGAAAGGTCACGCTTTCCAATGAGAGGTCAAACATTGAAAATGGCTGATTGAAACTCAAGATAAACACTGTCAAATGCGGTCAAAAAGGATGATTTCTCCATTGAATTTTTAACGTTTTCAAGTCAAGAAAGCTGGGGAAAGTGCATTCTCTTGCAGTAAAACCTAATTTTTGTATGCTATTTTATTTATTTTGCTATAAAACTAGACCAAATAACACTGGAGTGTGCATTGTGGAGACAGGGTTCCTATATGTTTCTCTACAAATCTCAGACGCAAACAGAATTTCTAGCATTCCAAAGACAAAGATTGGAAATCATTCAACCATTCGTGTTCGGTCTACATGTACATGTACTTCAGTTTTCTATCTACATTTGTATTTTTTTTTTGTGAGTGAATACACTATACTTAGAGATGATTTGTCACATACCATAATTAAGGTCAGAGGTCAAAGGTAACTGTGACCTAAATATCAGGAAATTATTGAAAACTGCTAATGGCTTGTTAGTGGATTTATTAGAGGGAAAAGATGCATCACACACCAATTTAAGTCAAGATCAAAGGTCACTGTGACCCAAACAAGGAAATCATTAGAAATCACATTTTTTGTGTCCGTAGATATATTAGGGGGAGACTGTGACCCATGCCAAAATTGAGGTCAAATTTCAAGGTCACTGACATCAAACACTTAAAATCATCATGAATCGCTATTTTTGTGTCGGCCGGAGATGTCTCTGGTACCAAAATTGCGATCAAGTCTAAGATTGAGGTCACTATGACTATTCTGTGTTAGAGGATACATTAGGGGGAGGCAGTGTGTTGTGCGAGTGTATATTGAAGCAATTTTTGGCTGCTGTTGGTTGTCAATGGTTGGCGGGTGGGTTCAGGTTCCTGTTGCTTCAATGCATTTTGCTGAGAAGCAACAGGAACTTGATAATGTGATGTCTAGCACTGTAATATCACTTGTCTTTATTGCACCATGTAAGCATCCTGTCTTTGTCTTGTGCGCTGTCCTCACTGTTTTATAGGGTGGATGGAGGGTGTCTGGTTCCATGCTGCTTCAAAGATTTCTTCTTTGAAGTAGCAGGAACACAACTGGGCTGGGTGGTGCTTAGTTGGTTCGTCGTGATATAGCTGAAATATTGTTGAAGACTTGTCAATGGTTGTAGAACAAGTACTAAATTTATTATTGCAAGAAGTTGTTCCTTGGAACAGATTCTGTGCACAAAATGATTTTTGCAGTCCCAGTTGAACATCAGTTATCCCAGATTAATGCCAGGTTTGGTAATCTTGTGACATATCAAATATTTTAAAATTTCTTTTAATTATTTTATGATATAAATACACATATTTTTTATCATTTAGAAAGTGATCGTATAACAGTATTTTCGTTATTTTGGGATAACACTATCTTAGAATAGCACAAATTCTAGTGCTGAAAATTTGGTCGAGTCCCATGCGGGATTCGAGACAAGCGCCCCAGAGTCAGGCACCTGATCGCCAGCACTGTATGTCGGCGATCTAAACCACTACGGCAACGAGGCCTCCATGTTTAGACCGCTGACATACAGTGCACAGCGACAAACCTCTGAGATCAAGACCAAATCCCGCAGCCGACAAAACTCAGCACTAAAGTATTTAGTAAGATAGTGTTATCCCAAAATAACGAAAATACTGTGATATATATACAAAAACATTGCATGGAGGTATTAAAAGTATTAAGTTGAAAATGCCTACTGGCAGGCTTAATCAAAAAATATATTATGTGGAGTATATTGGAACTGATTCCAACTGTAAAGTTTTATTGATTTTTTTTTCAGGCCAGTGCGTCTGAATCCCAACCTGCAGGACAATATGGAGTTTACGGGGAAAAGGTTCCCAATCCTGGCTAAATATAAGGTAACGGATCATGACCACTCGATCGAGATGAATTCTCAAGATCAACCGATAAATTACTCCGCTTAAACCTAGAAGTCTGCCTATTTCTCTTGGGTTGGTCCTGGATTGATATTGATTGGAGGCTCCAATTTTTAAGTTTCTTTAAATTGATGTTTGGTTACTTTATTTCACCATCTACATGACGCCCTATCTCTTTTCGTGTTATCCAGTCACACATTTTGCCCCTCCCGACTCAAGGGCAGGGACAAATTTATTTCTCTAACAGTGGCAGTTTGGAGACTTCACTATTGGACATTATATCCCTAAAGTTGTATTTGGGAGATTGCTAAACTAGCAAGATATCTATATATAGTCAACCCCCGATTTTACGACATCTGCTCATAACACTCGTAACAAATGTACGACCATTTTATTTTGACAATTACAGCGTGACTACCGACTTCTGACTGCAATACAATATTTTGGATACAAACATGTATTCTCCCTGTGACATTTGCCCATTACTGCGACAACCACTTTGGTTGTGAGCTTACTGGCAAACCCAGTAAGAGATTAACAAGGTTCTTATCATCAACTGATTGTTTTTATTTTGACGGTGCCCCAGAATTTCACTGTGGAGACAGGCTGACATACTAATTCCTAAGCCCCGCAGACTGCGAGGCCTTGTGTTGACTGAGCGTTTCGAAAGCAAATTAAAGCACTGACTGGAATAGCTCTGAAGATTAAATCACAGTGATTAAGTTGTAGGCTTCATTCTGTTTGCACAATATCTTTTCTAAACAACTTAATTGAGAATATTTGCTCTGACTTTTGTAAATTTGAAGACTGACGGCAGTTCTAGCGACAGACATTTTTGCTTACAGCATGCTGGACCTACATGTACATGTATATGTACCCCCTGGTATATATTTCACTGGGAATTAACTTGTACCATGTTTGTCTGGCACAGGAGGTAGATTAAAGTACCAAACAGATTAGGCTCTCTGAGGATCCATTTTGATCAGTGTCTGTAAAACCTAATTTTCAAAATTCAAAATTCAAATTTGTTTTTTAGTTTTTGTTGGGGTTGGGGTTTTGCTGGGGTGTGTTTGTTTGGATCATCGTCACCGTATGACCAATAACGTTAGGTGCGACGTTAAACTTCAAACAACCAACCAACCAACCAACCTATTGAGCTGGGAGAATGGCAGTCAAGACCACTTGTCATTTCCATGTCCTTGAGGGAAGTTGGTGTGAGAATTGAAATAAATAAGATAGCTGGTAGGAGTTTTTATTGCTGAAAATTCAGGCTGATTATATAGAAGCATCATACATGTATGGGGTTGGTGTGGGACCACACTCCTAACAGATGGAAGCGTGGATCATCATAACTGATGCAAATATCACTTATCTATTACAGGTTGGATATGATGGCGAGGGTAAACTGGTGGCCCTCGATGCAACTGTGTATAAAGACTGTGGATACTTAAGTATAGAGGCCAACTTTGGTATGCCAGATCTTCTCTCTCATTTGGATGGAGGTATGTACAAATTTGGACACCTTAATTCTTCTGTCCACACTTCAGATTACTGTCACTTTTCAGTCGATTTGAGGTGAACAGGGTATACTCGTGGGGGGGGGGGGCACCCACTCTGCACTTGTCTTGCTTAAAGAATGCATCAACTCCTGGGGATTTCTGTCTCTACACTTAATATTTAAAAAAATTGGGTCAAAAGCTTCAAATTTAAATTTAAAAATGTGGAATTTAAATTCAAAATATCGAATCTGAATTAAAGTTCATTTCCAAAATTCAATTCCAAATTTTAATCTAAATTCTATAAGCATCCAATTATGATAGAATGTATTTTTGCAATTTTTGCATTTGAATTGAGAACTGCAAAGCTGTGGTAAGGGAAGAGAGCAACTGATCTGACAGTGCTGGTGTAGTTCTGCCACCTTTCGACTAATCGGTCAATTTTTAACAGCTGGATCCCCCTAAGGACTATCTAACATGTCTAAAGTGGGAGCTATATTTTTCTGCATTTTGTGAAAATTGAAGTATTTTCCAAATGTTATTTAAAAGAAAAAAAAACATATTTTGAATTATTTACAATTGATCAATACCTCTGTTTTACCATACTGCTGCAGCTGAGCAATATACCATCTTCTATTCAAGGGCTCATGTTAATATTTTGCAATTGTGTTAAATCATTACTTTCCAGGCTATCACTGTCCCAATGTGAGACTACACCCAGTTCTTTTGAAGACCAATACAGCCCAAAACACCTTCTGTCGGGCTCCAGGCTAGTATATCCATATATAAATATTTTGTACTGTCTTCTTTGCTCTCTGTTCTTCATACTATACCCATTGTGTCCAAACAACAGCCTAATGGTGAACCTCGATATGGTACTCTTATAGTGGAACTGTAAACTATCTGGTAAGAGCCTCAGTCAAATGGGTTCATTAGTTCAGTTTGGTTACTATACTTGAAACATTTCAGAAAAGTTATTGTTTCTTCATGTTACACAACAAAATGCAAGGCAGTCTTGTATTGCACCAAACAAGTCTAAATTAATTGAAATAAATTGAATTTATGATTAACTTTTATCAAAATGATGCTCCAGAGGCTTTTCATTCATGTTGATGAAATTTCGCTCCACCGGAAATTGTATGCTTTTTGTCAGACTTAATCAAACATATGCAAATGTCATGGGCAATTTTGAACAATAGATTCATTGTGTTCACCGTAACTTGAAATTTCTGCCTATGCTTCAATGTGGATGGATATTTTTAAATTGGCACAAATAAAGTAAATATACATCAAGTTACCCAACTATTCAAGTACTACATTTTAGTGTCTATTATTCAATATTTATATCGGGAAAAGCCTATCGTACTCGAGTTTAAGATAGAGCGAATTGTAAGTTGTAAGTGTGTAACTTCAGGTCCATTACCTGCCGGTATGATCATGGAGACAATTGTTGAACATGTGGCTAAAGCTCTGAACAAGGACCCTATCCTGCTGAAGGAGCTGAATCTCTACGAAGAAGGCCAGGTAAGAGACATAATTTATCAGGTATTGTTCTAGCCAATGTCTTATCGCCCTTATATGGCAGAACACCCTTCGATACCATAGTGTAGGCTCTCACAGGTGGAAGATTTCTCACTTTCAGATGTTTTCTTATCGAAGCTATAGCGAGTGAGACATTCTACAGTGTCGTACATAACCATTACAATGTGACAAACTACTCATACTTATATCTATGGCAAGCCAAAGTGCTTTTTATTCCGAATTTCCGATATCGGGAATTCTATTTCCTGATATCGGAAATAGATTGCAATTCTCAATATCGGAAATTCAATTTCTGATATTGGGAATTGCAACTTCTGATATCGATAATTCAATTCCCGATATCGGAAAGTGAAGGACATAAATCTGATATCGAAAATTTTTATTCCGATATCCCGATATCGGAAATTCAATATCCGATATCGGAAATTCATGAATAAAAAACACTTTGGCTTGCCATGTACATCCTATAGTTTTAGATTACCTTCAGTATTACACACATTTTAATTTCAGGTTGACATAGAAGGTTTCACTATGAAGTCCAATGATCTTCGCCGAATTTGGCAAGAAATTAAAGAATCAGCAGATGTGGTCAACAGACAGAAAGAGATCAAAGAATTCAATAAGGTAATTTTGAAATTCATAATGTCTCTTGAATTCTTCAAAAATAATTGGCTTCATCTTTGTGTAGTACCTGTCTTTCAGTAATTCTCACTTTCTTCATTATGAACTTGGATTTTCTATTTGATTTTGATAAAGGCCTCCTACACATATTCAGGCCTTCAAGTGCCTCCTATACATGTATTTCCTACATTTGCTATATTTTGCCTTTTTCTCTTGAAAACCTTCACCAATGCTCTGAAATGAGTCAATTTTGCATCGGAAAATACATTTCAGAAAAAAATTTTGCCGAGCAAATATGAAAACATTAAAATTTCTCTTTCTTCAACCAAGCAGCAGAACGGGTCTCCTCAACCACCACAACTATGACTGCATTCAGTGGAAATAATTTTATTAAACACCAAAAAACAAACAATTTTGGAACGTACAATGTAGTAGTGACCTGTCTTACACTTCCTTATTTCCTTTATTTTCCTATATTTTATTGAGAAAATTCCTATATTTCTCCAATATTTTGGCAAATTTCCTCCTATATTTTTCCCTATATTTTCACTGTGAGCCACTTGCAGGCCTGCATATTTTTAAATGATGTAATGATTGATTTGATTGAAATCGTGGTTTACGGGCCGCTTCCCATACGGATTTCGGGACCCATCATCACAATGCGATTTTCTCACATATTGAAATATATACATTGCTGATATTACATTAATCGTACGATTGAGTTAGGGCTATTCCAGCAAAAAGTGTGTGGGGGCCTTTGACGGCACTTTAAAAACGTGTCTGTAGGTGGTTGTACAAAAAATAAAATGCTCCCTGTAGGTACTTCTTGTCTCACTTGACTCCTTCCGATAGGTCCTTGGTGTTTTTAAATGTTCATTAATTTGTGTCGGTTGTGCATTCTTGTGGAATAAAAAAATAATGTCGGTTGGCTCGCCGTGTGGTGAAAATATATCGAGGAATTTTGCGAGTTTGACACGGCAAATGTGCCGTTTGGAACTGCAAAACGCGGTCATTTTATCGCGTGAAGTTCGGAAATCTATAAACCTTGTTCCCATTGCCGTACCCTGCGGATCCTCTTACATTTCGGAGTTCGTAACATGACCATGGACATGGCGAAGGCGGGCTTTGGGAATGCGGTGTACGAGCTCTGACGAACTAACAAGGGAGATAAATCGGGTAGCATTCGGCTTTTTCCGTGAACGAGGTCAGGTTGACATGACTGGTACCACATTTGTGAGTGGCAGCTGCCAGCCAACATTCAAGAGGAGCCCGTTCAAGAGGAGACCCAATATTCACGAGGGGACCCGGTTGTGACGTAGCCGCGTACTGCGCAATAATGCGCACATTATGTACTCCAGCGTAGGATATATGCAGGGAGTTCGTCCTATCGTGAGGCGTGTTTAGCTGTCACCTTCAGCTGTGTCTGTTTCTGTTTAACGGGCTATGGCAAGCGTATATTCACATGATTCACGAGCAGGCACATTCACCAGCAGGGCCGTATTCACCAGCGGGGCTGGGAAGATCTCCACGATTGTGGCAGTATTAATCCAAATCCAAAATTTTGTAGGTCCAATCATGGAGCCTACTTAGCTCCGGTGTGGCCTTGTTCCATACTACGTTGTTCTCACGTAGTATGGAACAAGGCCACACCGGAGCTAGGAGCCTACTATGCTCCATGGTCCATGCAATAAAGGTATTTCTGATGTTTTAACAGCATCGCCCGTCAGTTTAAGTAGGTTATACATGAGAGTGAACAAGCATATTATAGGATGAAATTACATACGTATGTATAGGTGGCACAAATAACTGATTTTAGACTAAAAAAAATAACCAACTTTACAAATGATGAAAGCTAGTGTTTGTAGACCATATCGTACACATAACATTAGCCTAACTCTTACCTTAATTATGCCCCCCCTCTAACTAGAGGGGGGGCATATAGCGATCGCTTTGTCCGTCCGTCTGTCCGTCTGTCCGTCCGAATTTCTTGTCCGAGCAATATCTCGGTTAATATTTGATGGACGGGATTGAAACTTCCATGGAATGTGGCTAGTGCCTCGTAGATGTGCAGCGTTGAGTTTTTTCCGAGTTCCGGTATAATTTTCAAGAGTTATGGCCCTTTTTCTGAAATCTCTGTGAATGGGACTTGTCCGGGCTGGATCTTGGTTAATATTGTATGGACAAGTATGAAATTTGCATGATATGTGGTCAGTGCCCCACAGTTGTGCAGCGTAAAGGTTCTTCACGTTTCGCTTATATTTTCAAGAGTTATGGCCCTTTGTTCCTGAATTCTTCGTGAATTGGGACTTGTCCGGGCTGGATCTCGGTTAATATTGTATGGACAATTATGAAATTTGCAGGATATGTTGTCAGTGCCCTGTAGTTGTGTAGCGTGAAGTTTCTCCGCGTTTCACATATATTTTCAAGAATTATGGCCCTTTTTTCTTCAAATTTGTGTGAATTGGGACTTGTCCGGGCTGGATCTCGGTTAATATTGTATGGACAATTATGAAATTTGCAGGATATGTGGTCAGTGCCCTGTAGTTGTGCAGCGTGAAGTTTCTCCATATTTCGCGTATATTTTCAACAGTTATGGCCCTTTTTTCTTCAAATCTTTGAGACTTGTAGGGCTGGATCTCGGTTAATATTGTATGGACAAGTATGAAATTTGCATGATATGTTGTCAGTGACCCATTGGTGTGCAGCGTGAAGTTTCTCTGCTTTCGGTTATATTTTCAAGAGTTATGGCCCTTTGTTTATCAAAACTAAAGTGAATGGGATATATTCATTTGTCCAGGCTGGATCTCAGTCCATAACCGATTTGGACCACAAAGAGTGAATTGGGTGCAAAATTCAAAGTTCACTGATTTTCACATTTTCGGATTTGGCGAAAGCCCTGGCGACCATCTTGCATCGAAACATCGTATTATCACTTGTTGGCTGATACTTGGAATATGTATTATGTGAGGCATGGCAAAAAAAGTGACAGAAACAGAATTTTTATAATTATCCAAATTAGGCCTCCACCAACCAATAAACAACAGAACAATGGCGGGGCAGTGTCGGATTAAAGCGGAAGGGGGGGCATACAATTGAGCAATCTCTGATTGCTTCCTTCCTGTGTTTTTTCTATATTTAGGAAAATTGGTCATAATTCAAAATATAAGTACCGGTAACCATTAAATAATTACTCAATTAAGAAGAAAAAGTCTGCATTGGTCATCAGCATTCAATGGGAAACGTACAGAAACTTTTTTGAAGATTGGAGCGGGAACATGTTGTTTCTATAAACGTAAAAATGTCTTGAAATAAACAAATATTCTGAAATTTGTACATGTGTTATGCAGATTGTTGGGCTATAGATTCAGTTAAAAAGATTTCTAACTGTCAAATTTCAATTTTGACAAAAAATAATCTTAAATGATGTTCACAAAGGCTTTAATAATTTCACATGTTCCAGCTATACAGTTCCGCAAATAATTTATTGATCATATCATATCTTACCATATTTCAGATCTAGTTAATCAGAAATAACATTCTGTCTACCCGGATATTTTGAGAAAAAAAAAATAGTTCTGGTCCTAAGTTATTTTTTCACAATTAAGATGCTGCGAATTGACAATGTTCACAACGTGTTTGAAAATTTCGTTCAGATGTTGATTGCACAGTAATAGCATTAAAACAGCCGGACTTAATAAAAAAAATCAGTAATAACATTTTTCCAAAACATGACAGGCTAAATAATAGCCCTTGGTCGTAAGATTACGGCTATAATAAGGAAAGTCGAAATGCAATTTATGATTGGAAAAAATGGTTGATTATAGGCCGGTTTTGGGGGGGGGGGGGTGGAGGAGCAATATGTTCCTCTATACCAAACTTTCTGTCCTATTTCCGAAACGCCAAATACTTGAAAGCCGACACTCCATGACTTTGTAGCATACAATATTGGAGTCATTTTGATCCTATTTGCATGACCCTCCGAGCTTCTGATTATGGGTAAATTTAAAATGGCGACCGTATCTAACAGTCTAACAGGAAAGTGATGTTTTCGTCATTTTTGTTCAAAATTTCTGCTTTTCTGTGAGGAAAAGTGGACAAAAACTATTTTATTTCACATCAGACTATTACTTACTAATTTATCTTGCAGCTATTGCCGAGAAATGGCAATGGTAAAATACATCGGAAAATGTGACCGGAAAATCGACCAAAAAATTATTATCTTTTTTAAAATGACGTCACTGGGACGTCATCACATTGGCTATCTTGGATATTTTTACCTTTCTGATAGAGCTTGACCCAAGGGTATATAGTGTGGTAAGTTTCAGCACCTAGCTCAAGGGATAAGGAAAATATTTAAGGAGGAGAGAAGCAGGTCCCCAAATCCCCAGGCCAGATAGTGTTAATAGGCCATTTGCCCGTTCTGCTATCTTCACAGAGCAATCCGGGTGTATTCATTGCGTAGCGGATATGCACAAAATGTACATGGGACTGTTTCACACCCTTTTCCAAATTTCGAACTAAATATAATATATAGTTCTCCTTGCACTCCGTTCAATTTATAGTACGAACACACTGCAAAACATACTTTTTATTCGCCCTTTATTATAACTCTGTGCCTTTTGACAACATACCCGATATTTAATCGGAATTGTATGAGTACTTTGCAGTACCCATACTCCCGCGAGAGCCTTTGGAATACGTATGTTTCAACGAACTGGAATGCAAATTGAATTTATCAAAAATTGTAATGTATGCGATTCATGTGAATATAGTTTCATCACATGAAATAAAAAGTCCTACATTATATGACATTGTCACCGGTCATATATTTGAAAGAAAAGTTATTACCCTTCCCATAGTGAATATATATTTTTCCCTTGAGTATAAATAAAATGTATATGAAGGTCATTCAAAATGGTTATTAATCCACGAAAAAGAGGTTGAATAGCGCGATCGGAATAGTGCGATCAGGGAAATTTTTGTATCATTTCAGTATACAATTCAAGGTAAACATTCACGAGGGGGACCTATCCACTATATCCCCTCAATATATGATGAACATTCACCAGAGGCCCATCCCCTCAATATAGCTGTAAGTTGAACATTCACCAGGAAGACCTTCCTCTATGCCTTTAATACATGTATACCTAGAAGATGAACATTCACCAGGCAGACCGTTATCCATCACCTAAATTTACCCATAAGGTGAACATTCACCAGGAGGACCGTTATCCATCACCTAAATTTACCTATAAGGCATGTAAGGTGAACATTCACCAGGAGGACCGTTATCCATCACCTAAATTTACCTATAAGGTGAACATTCACCAGGAGGACCGTTATCCATCACCTAAATTTACCTATAAGGTGAACATTCACCTGGAGGTCCGTTATCCATCCTCGAAATTTACCTATAAGATAAACATTCAACAGGAGGACCGTTATCCATCATCGTAATTTACCTATAAGATGAACATTCAACAGGAGGACCGTTATCCATCATCATAATTTACCTATAAGGTGAACATTCACCAGGAGGACCGTTATCCATCCTCGAAATTTACCTATAAGATAAACATTCAACAGGAGGACCGTTATCCATCATCGTAATTTACCTATAAGATGAACATTCAACAGGAGGACCGTTATCCATCATCGTAATTTACCTATAACATGAACATTCAACAGGAGGACCGTTATCCATCATCGTAATTTACCTATAACATGAACATTCAACAGGAGGACCGTTATCCATCATCGTAATTTACCTATAACATGAACATTCAACAGGAGGACCGTTATCTATCATCGTAATTTACCTATAAGATGAACATTCAACAGGAGGACCGTTAACCATGATCGTAATTTACCTATAACATGAACATTCAACAGGAGGACCGTTATCTCTCCTCGAAATTTACCTATAACATGAACATTCAACAGGAGGACCGTTATCCATCGTCGTAATTTACCTATAACATGAACATTCAACAGGAGGACCGTTATCTCTCCTCGAAATTTACCTATAACATGAACATTCAACAGGAGGACCGTTATCCATCGTCGTAATTTACCTATAACATGAACATTCAACAGGAGGACCGTTGACCATCATCGTAATTTACCTATAAGGTGAACATTCAACAGGAGGACCGTTATCCATCCTCGTAATTTACATATAAGATGAACATTCAACAGGAGGACCGTTAACCATTATCGTAATTTACCTATAAGATGAACATTCAACAGGAGGACCGTTAACCATTGTCGTAATTTACCTTTAAGATGAACATTCAACAGGAGGACCGTTATCCATCCTCGTAATTTACATATAAGATGAACATTCAACAGGAGGACCGTTGTCCTTCACCTTACAGGTGAACATTCAACAGGAAGACCGTTGTCCATCACCTTACAGGTGAACATTCAACAGGAGGACCGTTATCCATCACCTTACAGGTGAACATTCAACAGGAAGACCGTTATCTCTCACCTTACAGGTGAACATTCAACAGGAGGACCGTTATCCATCACCTTACAGGTGAACATTCAACAGGAGGACCGTTATCCATCACCTTGCAGGTGAACATTCAACAGGAGGACCGTTATCCATCACCTTACAGGTGAACATTCAACAGGAAGACCGTTGTCCATCACCTTACAGGTGAACATTCAACAGGAGGACCGTTATCCATCACATTACAGGTGAATATTCAACAGGAGGACCGTTGTCCATCACCTTACAGGTGAACATTCAACAGGAGGACCGTTATCTCTCACCTTACAGGTGAACATTCAACAGGAGGACCGTTATCCATCACCTTACAGGTGAACATTCAACAGGAGGACCGTTATCCATCACCTTACAGGTGAACATTCAACAAGAGGACCGTTATCCATCACCTTACAGGTGAACATTCAACATGAGGACCGTTATCCATCACCTTAATATACATATCAGGTGAACATTCAACAGGAGGACCGTATTATCTATCACCTCAATATACCTAAAAGTTGAACATTCAACAGGAGGACCGTTATCTATTACCTCAGTAAGAGAGGGCCGTTCTCTTTATTCAATACACCGATACCTATAATGTGAACATTCAACAGGAGGGCCGTTTATTATAGCTTCAGTAAACATATAAAGTCAGCATTCACCAGGGGTGCTGTTTTATATATTATCTTCATTCCGTATATAAAGCGAACATTCACCAGGAGGACCGTTCACTACCACTTGAGTATACCTATAAGGTTAACATTCACCAGGGGGCCGTTGTCCATCACCTCGTAGGACCGTTTCCTATCCCTTCAGTATACATGTTCTCTTTCACTTCAATGTACCTACAAGGTGAACATTCATCAGGAAGACCGTTCTCTATTACCCCAATGAACATATAAAGTGAACATTCATCAGGAAGACCGTCCTCTATTACCGCAATAAACATATAAAGTGAACATTCATCAGGAAGACCGTTCCTATTACTTAGATATACCTGTTCTCTATTACCTGAAGATACCTGTGAACATTCACCAGGGAGACCATTCTCTATCATTTCGATATGCCGATAACGTGAACATTCACCAGGAGGGCCGTTCTTGATAGATAACGGTTCTCCTGTTGAATGTTCACCTAAAAGGTATACTGAGGTGGCACATAATGGTCCTCCTGTTGAATGATCACCTGATATGTATACTGAGGTGATAGATAACGGTACTCCTGTTGAATGTTCACCTGATGTGTATACTAAGGTGGTAGATAACGGTCCTCCTGTTGAATGTTCATGTTATAGGTAAATTTCGAGGAGAGATAACGGTCTTCCTGTTGAATGTTCATGTTATAGGTAAATTACGACGATGGATAACGGTCCTCCTGTTGAATGTTCATGTTATAAAGTGTTGAAGTGATGGATAACGGTCCTCCTGGTGAATGTT